>CAMTDV010000171.1:0-36837 GCA_947069175.1 Scalesia atractyloides
GGAAAAAAAACAAATTAAATTAAACAAAAATTTTAAATTTTTATATTTTAAATTAATATTATTTTTATATATTATTATTATATGCCCCGGTGATTGTTTAAAATAGCCCCAACATTTAAAAAAACTTGTTTTTCTCCAAAAAAAAAATCAAATGTCTACCGGGGGGTTTGCCATTCTTGAAAAAGTCAAATTTTTCACCCCCCCCCACCCCGGGGGGGCGAAAGATCACTGCCATCATTTCCTTCGATTTCCCTTTTTATTTTTCCACGCAGCTTTACCAGCTTTTTTTTATGTTTTTCCCTTTTTCCCAAAAATCCCATTTCACCCAAAAAATTTTTTTCCAAAACTCAAACACTCGTTGCCCATAACTCTTCAACATTTTTTCCCCCTTTGCGGAAAACATGATCATGTTTCCTAGCAAAAATCATTCGGGGGGTCGTTAGGAAACCCAAAATCCTTATGTCGAGGGGCGATGCAGTCCCCCTTACGTTTCCCTGATGTAGCCCTTTTTTTCCCCCCATGACTCAAAGGAAATCATCCTAGAAAATTGTAAAAAATTTTTCCCCTTTGGTACTCAACTTGAAAGTGTTTTAAAAAAGCCCCCGGGCTTAGTGAAAACCCCAGTTTTTAAAAATTTTAAAGTAAAAATTTTTCCCCCAAATTTTCCCCGGGATTACCCGGCTCTAATAATCTTTTTTCCACTTTTGTGCAAGAAGGGGATATAATTTCTTAGGGGGGTTTTATTTTTTGTAAACATGGCAGTGGGGAGTTTTCCTTGCTATGGTCTTTTTCCCATTTTACGATAGGGTGATCAATACCCTAACCCTTAGATGAAACTTTTTTTTTTTACCCCCAATTCGAAATTTTGATGAAAACAAAAAGGGGGTGCCGCAGTTGTTCCCCCCCAAAAAGGGTTCGAACAAGTTGCCCTTGCAAACCCAAAAATTTAAGGCAAAGAAAGGGCTTTTTGGTTAAACTTCCAACAATAAAAAAAGTTCTTTTTGTTGAGGATGCGGTTTCGTTGGATTGTATGCCAAATGCGTTTTTTTTTAAATTGAAGAAAAAGGGGGGGTTTGGGGGGTCGGGGGGTTTGCTTGTATGGCTGTTTGGGGGATTTTTTTTGGAACCCCCGGTTCCCCCCCAACTATTTTGGCAATTGAAGGGTTAGTAGGCTAAAAAAAAAAACCACTTCTTAACGGAAAAAGGGGTTCCAACAGGGTTTTGAGTTAAAAAAAAACCCCGCTATGGGGGAAACCTAAAAAAAAAGGGAAAGGGGTTTTTTTTGAAAAAAGGGGAACCCCTTTGGGGAAAAGGGGGACTTTCCAAGTCCAACGATTGGGTTGCAGGAACCCCAAAAAACTCAATGTTTCGAGGTTGATTTGGGGGGGGGGGGGCCCCCAAAAAAAGTATGAGACGTATCGTTTTTTTTCAATAAATTCCCCGAAAATCTGTTATCAGGGAAGAAGCATCGATGATCAAAAAATTTTGGGACGTGTTTTTCCTGCTAAAAAATGGATGCTTTTATAACCATATAATAAACGAATTAGAAGCTATTTTTTTATCAAGTCTTTTTTTCAATCTGCGTAATGGTTTTTGTTGTTAATTTGCTTTTTTTTATTTCAATTTTTTAAATACTCTTTTTCGTTTTTAAGTTTTTTCTTTGAACTTCCAGCTTTTTCCCTTTTAAAATTTTCTTTGAAAAATTCATCTTTTCCCCCTTTTCTTTAATAGTACTTTAAAATTTATTATGAGGCCCATAAGTTGTTTTTGATTTATAATCCAGTTTTTTAATTTTTAACGATTTTCTCGTTGGGGGGAAAAAATTTTTTTTTTTTGGGGGGAAAAAATTTTTTTTAACTTTTCCAAAAAATTGTGTTTATTCCAAAAACCTATAATTAAAAAAAATATTTTTTTTTGTTTAAAAAAATGATTTATAAATTTTTTTTTTTAGTAAGATTGTAATACAAAAATAAAATTTTTAAAATTTATTTTATTTTTTTGTGGTTTGGGGGCATTTTGTATTTTTGTTTAAAGGTTTCTTTTTTTTTGGGGTTTTCCCAAAAGGTTTCATGTTCCATTTTAGCCCCTTTTAGTTTTAAATTTTTTCATTTTTTTTTTTGTTAAAAAAAAAACAATTGGTCATTTTATATTAATTTTGTTAAATAGAAGGGCAAATTTGGGGGGGCCCAAAAAATTTAAAATGGTTTTTTTCCCCCTTTTGTTAATAAAAAAAAAAAATTTATGAAGTAAACCCCGTGGAAAAAAGGGGGCGGTAAAATTTTTTTTGGGCCCCATAAAAAAAAAAAAACCCCTTGGACAAACGGGGAAAAAAGACCAAAACCCCGATACAAAAAGGCAATTTTAAATCCAAAAATTATTATATTATATAAATATATTAAATAAAAATAAAAATAATTTTTTTAATTTTAAAAGGGTAGGGGGCCCAAAAAAAATCCCCCCCCATTTAGAAATTTCCCCAAAAAACCTTTGAACCCCCCTTTTTAAAAGTTTTATAATATTTCACGATAGTTTAAAAATTTTAAAAATTTAAAACGTTATATAAAAATTTAAAACCCCCAAAATAGTCAATTTTAAACTATACATAAATGTTATTACAAAAGCTTTAAGAAAATGTGGCCGAATGTTTAAAATTTTAAAATTAAAACCTAATGTTTTTCCCACATGGTTCTAACCTATATATTATATATTATATATAAAAATATTTTTATAAATTTTTTTACTTATTTTTTTGGGGTGTGGGGGTTTATCCCGGGACGGCGAGCCAAAAATCGAGGGCCCGGGTAACCGAAAAGCCCCCTTTTTTTTTTTCCCGTCGCACCCTTTTTTTTTTCCCCCCCTTGGGGTTTTCCCCGTGGGCCCCCAATTAAAAAATATAAGTGAACGGGGTTTTTGTATAAAAAAAAAAAAATAATAAAAATTACTTTTTTCTTTATATATACTAACCATTTATTCCTTTTTTTTTTATAAAATTTAACTTTTTATTCACCCTTTTTTAAATTTTTTAAATACTACCCCGGGCCCCCAAAAATCAAAACAACACAAATCCCAAAAATTTTTTTCTTTTTCCCCCCCTTCCTTTTTAAAAATCGAAAGTGAAATTTGGGGGGCATCGAAATTTTTTTTTGGGGTTTCTAACAAACCTCAATCTTTCACCAAATGAACCAAATGAAAAAAATGCAACAAATGTTAAAATTTAAATTTGTTAACTCCAATTTTAAAAAGGGGGGCCACAATCCCCACCAAACCCGGGAAAAGGTTGTCTCCCGGCCGAAAATAATTTTAAGAATTTGTCCCCAAAAAGCAAAAACCCCCAAATTTCCCAAAAGAAAAAAAGTGAAGCATAAACGCGTGTAGGTTGATCAAATTTTAAAAACCCAAAACCCGGGAACCGGGGAAAAAAATCGAAGAGGGTGATTAGCTAGGATGTAAAATTTTATGTCAAAACCCCCAATTTTTAAACATAACTAATATAAAAAAATTCTTTTTTTTTCCAGTAGTTAAAATCTTTTTTAAAAAAAAAAACCAATTTTTTTAGAAGTTCCCCTTTTTAAATTTTATTACCCATACACCTTTTTTTGAAATTTTTTAAAAAAAGTTTAACCCGAAAAAAAAAATACATTTTAACCCCAAATAAGTCAAAACCGGTTTTAAATGGAACGTGTAAAAAATTGGGCATTACCTACCTTTTTTTTTTCCTAAAGTTTTTTTTTTTTTTTTTAAATTTTTTTTTTAGAAAATTTTTTTATTGTTTCCTTTTTAAAAATTTTTTTTTTTAAAAAGATATGTTTTACACTAGGCCCCATTTAAAAAGAGTTATCATGTCACAAAAACGAGTGGTTTTTTTAATGTTGGAAATTTTTTACCAACAAAATTTAATAAAACCTTTTTTCTTGCAAAAAAATCTATTTTTCATTTAAAATTTTTTTCAAAAATTAAAAAATTTTGCAATTTTTTTTTGTGATCTAAAAAATTCATTTTCAACATCTCGCTAGAACGCGGGGCTGCGAAAATCGTTGTAAAAATGCAAAATTTTTTTTGTCTAAAAACCCCCATAAATTAAAACCCCCAAATAAAAAGCCCTCGAAATCTAATAATTGACGTGATGAAATTTATTCATTCTAGGTTTTTCCCTTTTTGACACAAACCCCCCTTGTTTTAAAAAAATAAACACAAAAAAAAAACCCTTTAAATTTTTCTCATGAATGATTCATCTTTAAACCCAAATTAAATATCCAATATTTTTTTTAACATTCAAATGTTCGGGAAACATTTCATTCACATCGTAAAAAAATTATATATTTTTATGTTTGGTTTGGGGGTATGGTTGAAAAAATTTTAGGCTTTTTTCCCGGGGGGGGCGCCCGGGGGGGGGTTTTAGACAAACCGGGGGTTAAAAGGGGGAGAGTAAACCGGGGGAAAATTAAATATAAAAGAAAATTTTTTTTTCAGAAATTAAATATAGTAAAAAAACAAAAATTTTCAAAAATTTATATAAAAAACCCCAAAATTATTTATAGTGGGAAATTTAATATGGCCCCCCAAATATATTTGACCCCAAATTTAAACTCATATCACATCTAAAAAAATAATAATAATAAAAAAAATAATAATAATAAAAAATAAAATAAAAATTTAAAAAATAAAAAAAAATTTTTAAAAGAAAAATTTTAAAAAATTTTTTACGAAACACTAAAGATCATAGCGAAACACACAATCATATTCATCTCCACTAGGGCCCAAATTTAAAACTATAAACCAAAATTTTGTAAAAACAAATAAACGAAAAACCCCCCCTTGGGGTAAAAAAATAATTTTAAAAGATAAAAAAGATAATAATAAAAAAAAAAAAAATAATAAAAAAAAAATAAAAATAACTAGAAGTGCCCTTTGGGTTTTTTAAAAATTTTTTTTTTCATTTTTTTTGGTCTTCCCCCCCAAGGGTTTTTTGTATTCCCCCTTTTTTAAGGGAAAATTTTTAAAAACAAGGGGAAAACCCACCCTAATAAAAAGCAAAAAAAAGCATTTTTTTAAAAACTTTTTAACCCTTTTTTAAACTATGTTAAGGGGCCCCAACCCGCCCCCGTAGCAAGGTAGCACAAACCTTAAAACGCAAAAAAACCCTTGGAAAAGGGAAAAACTTTTTCCCCCTTTGACCAAAACCCGGTAAAAAACCCCCTTTAAACCAAAAAGCCTTCACCCCAGAGGGGAAAAAACCCACTATAATTTGGAGGACCTTTTATGTTTCCCCTATTTCGTCATTTTTAAAAAACCCCCAATTCCCCCCAAAAAGCATTCATTAAAAAATTAATTTTCCCTAACTTTTTTTTTTTAAAATTTTTAAAAAAATAATATTGTTTTTAAAAAAATTTTTAAAAAAAAAGGGGTAGCGCGAACATCACAGCTGCCTTTTTTTTTCCTTTAAATTTTTTTTTAAAAATAAATCACTTTTTAAACCACAGAATTGTTAAAAAAAATTTCCTTTCTAAGAAAACAATTTTCAAAAATTTTTTAGAATATAATTTTAAATTTTTAAAAAATTTAAAAGGAAAAAATTTTCTTTTAAAAAAAAAATCAAAGATGTATGGGGGTAATTAATTTTTAAATTTTTTTTTTTTAATAAATTTAAATATTAAACTTTTTAAAAAAGGGGGAAAGGGGTGGAGCCCCCCGGGGGGGAAATTTTTGGAAAAAAAAAAGCTAAAAGGGATTAAACAAGGGATTGAAACTTTTTGGGCCTTTTGGATTGGGGGAAAAGGGTTTTAAAAAATTTTGGGGTTTTACATATGTTTTTTTTTTTGTTTTTTCATGATATTCAGGCAAAAGGGAAATTTTTCTATTTAAAAATGGTGTGGAACGAATCTATCCCCTCTACACCAAATGGTTGGGAAAATTCTTACCCCGAGACGATTACGAACTGATTCCCTTTTTTTTATTTGGTGGAGCCCCCTGACGGGGGGGAAAACCCAAAGGGGGCAATCGGGGTTTTTCTCGACCCTCTGTGAAGGGAATACCCGGCTATGGTTTTGGTTGTAAATTTTTATGGAAAAGGTTTTATTGTAATAACCGTGCTTGTAAAAGGGGGACCAACACATGTTTTTGTGATAATAAGTTCTCCCACATAGCCAACAACCCTTTTTTTAATGAACGTACAAGCAATGAAATGGATTTTTTTTTTTTGTGGAGACGTTTCCCTATTCCAAAGAAATACAATTTTTAAAACATTGATATTAAGTCTCGATAGTAGATTTTTTCCCACCAAAGTGGGAAAAAACAATTCATTTTTTAAAATTTTTTTAATTGGGCGTTAAAATCTCTTTAATTAGGGGGAAAATGATAATTTTTAAATTTTTTTTTTTAATATGTTTTGGATGATTTTTTGAGAAATGTTATTTTTTAAAGGGGGGGTAAAATGTATTTTTTATTTATGTTATTTTTTTTGGATATTTTTAAAGAGAAATGTTATTTTTCTTCAAAAAAAGGGGGATATGTAAAAGAAAGAATTTTTGAAACGAATGTGGGAAAATCATAAGCACACATTTTTTTTTTTTTTTTTTTAAGAAAAAAATTATGATGGTCTTTTTTTTTTTTAAAACTTTTCCCCCCTTTTGATTTTTCAAACGCAAAAAATTTTTTTCATCTTTAAATTTTTTTTAAAAAAAACAATTAAAAACCTTTTTACGGCTTTCTATTTTTATTCGAGCACCCTATTGCTAAATATTCTTAAAAAAAAATTTAAGGACTTTAAAACTATACGGGATTACGTGATTTTGAATGCTCAGTCCCCAAATTATTATTTTTAAACCCCCCCAGTACCCATTACATGATTACACATTTAAAAAAATTTCTTACACTTAAATGTTTTTCATTACGGGATTAACATTTTTTATATTTTTTTTAAAAAATTTAAACAAATCTTTTAAGTGATTCACCTTCAATAATAAGAACGGGATTGTTTAAATTTTTTTTTGGGGGTTAAACTCTAAAAAAACATTATGTTTGTTTATGGGTTTTTGGTTGGCTAATTTTTTTTGTATATAATTTACCCCTAATATTTTTTTAAAACCTTAAAAAATTAGGTATTCCTTAAAAATTTTTGTGTTTTTTTACAAAACACCCAGTTTTTTTTTCCCCCACATAAATACAAAAATGAAATCATGTAATACGAAATGCGAATTTAAAAACGTAGTAAAATTAATTTACATAGTTCAACTATTTTTATAATTACTAATCACTTGCGGGTTTCACGAAAAATATTAAAATGAAACAAGTAATCACGTAATGGGTTTTTCAAAATACGTATCATTCGGGGAAATTCAAAATAGTAATCACTATATGGTTTCAAAACCCTTAAAAAGTTAATGTTAAAAAAAAAAGGGGGTGCAAAAATTTTAAAAGAAATAAAATGTTCGTTAATAGGAAAAAAATTTTTATAAAAAAATTTTAAGTATGAAGAAGTTTTAGCCATTTGAAATAAAGGGGGGAAGGGGGATTTTATGATTAAAATATTGGTTTTTCCTTTTTTAAAATTTTTTCCCCCCATTTTGTTCCCTTTTTTTTTTTTTGTTATGAAATTTTAAAATTTTTTTTGGGGCCAAACTTAATAAAAACCCATTGATCTTAAAAACAAGGAAAAACCCTTGTCCCCTCCCTTTTGAAAAATTTTTTTTTGTTTTGTAGAAAAACCTCTCCTAATTTTTTTTTTTTTTACAAAAATCTTTATTCTAGTATAAGTTATTTTCTACAATTATCTTAAAAAAAAAGTATAAAAACCCTTGATTGCCCGGGTTTCTTGAAGATTGCTTAATTTTTTTTTTTTAAATTACAAAAATTTTTTAATTGATAAAAACCCATCATTGAGACCTACATAAACCCCAAATTTCCACACTTCCATTTTACCCCCCCCGTAACTTTTTTGGGGTGGGCTGAAAAAGGAAACCCCGGCCTTGGTAGAAAACCCCCTTTATGAGTCCCTTTTTTTTTTTTTTTTAAAAATTTTAAAAACAAAACAGCCTTACATTGAAGGTTTCATGTAAAGTGAAGTTTTTTTTTTTCTAATAAAATTTTCCCTTTTAATTTAATTTTTTTTTTTCTAAAATTTTTGCCTTGTACCCTGTTAAAAAAATCAAAAAAGAGTTATTTGTATTTTTTTTTCAACTTCCATTAAATTTTTTTTTAAAAATTGTTTAATTTTTTAATAATGTTTTTTTTTTTTTTAAGCTATACCGAGTACTACTGAGCCTAGTGGGGAAAAAAAACCCCCCAAAACCCCCAAAAAAAAACCCAAAACCCGGGGGTTTTTAAAAAAACCCCGGTTTTTTTTAACCCAACCCCAAAAACCCAACCCGACCCCACCCGTAGGTAGGGACGGGTATGCATTTCTATTATAAAACCCCAACCCCCCAAAACCGGTTTTTTATCCCCCTTTAACCCCCGGGTTTTTTTGGGACAAATTTTTTAACCCGGAAAACCCCGGGTTTTTTTTAATCCCCGGGGCCCGGGTTTTTCAATACCTGTTCAGGTTTTTTTTTTTTTTTTTGTTTTTTTTCGAGTTTTGCATTTTTGGAAAAGGGTATTACCCGTTAAAAAAAATATTTTTTTGACCATTTTTTTTTTAATTTATCTCTATACTTTTACCCGATTTCCCTTCCCCCCAAAACCCCAAACCCAAACCCCCGAAAATAGGGTATTATAATGCCCGGGGGATTAGAAAAACCCCACCCGACCCTCCCCCAAGGGGGATATGGGATCATTTTTTGTATAAAAACCTTAAAACCCGGCCCCCACCCCGGTATTTTTAAAAAACCCCATTTTATAGAAGCCGGGCATCCCCAACCCCCCCCCATACCCGAAACCGGGGATTCAAAAAACCCCCTTTTGGGGGAAAACCCCTAACTGAGTTGTACCCATTAAAACACAGGATATCAACTAAAAAAGTTTTTAACCCTGTAGACTCTTTTAGGCCCAAAACCCTTTTTTGGGCCCCCCTTTAAAAAACCCAAAAAGACAAGCAGTATAACCTGGGAGTTTTAGAAATTTTTGGGTTATGAAAAAAGTTTAAGCAAATTGGGTTCTTCTCTCATCCCCCGATTCTGCTCTAATTCTCATCTCCATTCCCATAGTTTTTTATTTTTCCTTGTAAAGTCCTTTTTTTTCAATTGAATGTTAATGAACTTGATTAACGTTATCAATTTTAAAATTTCCTTTTTAGATTACGGATTATGAAAAGATTGTTTAAAATTTTTTTTTTACCCCCAAATTTTAAAAATTTTTTTTTTAGGGGGGGTTTTTAAAAATTTTTTTTTTACCCCCGTATAAATTTTTTTTACGCCCCCTTTTAAAACTTTTTTTTACGCCAAATTTTTTAAGGGTTTTTAAAAATTTTTTTTAAAAAAACTGGGGGGAATACCCGCGCCCCCGGGGGGCCCGGGGGAATCCGTTTTGGTTTTGCAGGGGAACGGCCAGACTCTCTATTTTTACAATACCGAAAAAAAAAACAAACTACTTTTCTTTTTTTTTAAAAAACTAACAAATGATTTAAAAAAACCAAATTTAAAATTTAAAAAAAATTGTTCATATATATGGGTGGTATAAAAATAAAAAGTAAAAAAAAAAAATTTTTTATTTATTTTTTTGCCCCAAAACCCAAACCCCAATCAAAAAACCCTTTTTTTTTTCGCACAAACACAATAACAAAAATTTAAAAAATTCAACTTAAAAAAATTTTGTCTGGAAAAAAAAGTAAAATTGACCCAACCCCAAAAAAGAAACCGACATAGCATTTTAAATTTTTTAAAAAAGTATAATAATTTTTTTTTTTCCAAAAAAAAATTTTTTTTAATTTAAGAGAAGAGAGAGAAGAGAGAGAGAGAGAGGGAGAAGTAGATATGACATTTTTTTGGAGGGGAAAATTATAAGATTTCAAAGAGAGAGAAGGAGACATGACATTTTTTGTAAATTACCAAAAAAAACCCTTTAAAATTTTAAATTTTAAATTAGTGTAAGGGCAGTTGATTGGTGGAAGTGGTTCCCCGCCCGGGGGGGGTTTTTTATTTAAACCCCAACCCCAAAAAATTTTAAAAATATATGGTAAGGTTCAGCCCCCTTTGTGGGGAAAAAAAAAAATTAAAAACACAAAAAAAAAAAAAAAAACCCCAAAAAAATTAAAAAACAATAAATTTTTTTCCCAAAAAATCATCCAAGTTGGGGTTTTTTTCCTTTTTTTAATTTTAAAACAACTTTTTTTCCCCAAAATTTTCCCTTCACTTTTGAGATTTTTAAACCCCTTTTACCAACGCCCTTTTTTTTTCCCAAATCGTCCCTAAAAATTGTGTATTTTTTTGTCATTTTCCAAAATTTGTTTAAAAAAAAAAAAAATTTTGATTTTAAACGATGAAAAGGAAAAAAAAACCTCAAAAGTGAAGGACTTTTAGTGAAAAAAAAGTTTTTTTTGGATGAAACTACCAAAGATGCCCAAAAACCCCAAAAGGGAAAGATTTGGAAAAATTTTCAAAAAATTTTTTTAAATAATTTTATTTATTTAAATCGCTATATTTTGTATTAAAAAAAAAAAAAAAAACAAAAAAAGAGTAATAATTAACGATGACAAATGAATGGCATTTTTTTGACAAATTCTTAATACATTACCCCAATAACAAAAACTTTTTTTACACTACCATTTGAATACACTAATTTTTTACGTTTTCCATATTTTAAAAAACAATGTTTTTTCTTAGTAAACCCGTTATAAGTGTTTTTTACAAAAATTTTGTGATTTGAAAATGAAGAACTCTTTACTGTTTTTTTGGGGTTTGTTATATTTATGGTTGATGGGTTTTTGGGAAATTTTTATTTATATTTACTATGTTGTTTGTGGGATGAAGGGGTTTCTGTACTGTTCATAAAAAAAAAATATTAACAAAATTTTGGGGGAAAGGGAAAATTTATATAGTAGAGGTAAAAAATAATGTATTAAAAAGGGCCCGGGATGATAAATAAAGGGGAAAAAATATTCAAAGTATGTGCCAAAAATAAAGTGTGTACCCCAAAAAAACGGAATATGAAAGTTCAAATTTTAAATGCAAAAGTGCATTTTTTTTGTTGGTTTTTGTAAAAAAAAGTGAATTTCGGGCCCCGGGGGGGGTAAATGAAAGTCAACTGGAAAAATTGGGGGGTAGTAGGAATTTGTCAAATAAAAAAATACATATGCACAGTTTTTTTTGTAATTGTTACTCGAAAATTTTTTAGTGCGAAAAATTTCCCATTTTTTTTTAAAAATTTCGTTTTTTGATTGGTTTTTACCCTTGGGGTTTTTGCTTTCTGCAAAAAAGGGTGGTTTCCCTTTAAAGGAAACTTTTTATAATATATTATAATGTATAATATATTATGTTTTGTAATAAAAAGGGGAGGGTTCATTTGAGAAACCCAAACTTATCGCGAGAAAAACCCCAAGAACCCCAAAAAAAAACAAAAAAAACCCAACAAAAATTTTTTAAAAACACACAATTTTTTTTAAATTTTTTTTTAAAAAAACGTACATTTTCCCTTTAAAATTTTTAAAAAAAAAAAAAATTTGAGTAACAAAAAAAACGATGCACATGTGCATTTAACGGTTTGGTACAAAAAGTTTGTGATTTTTAATGATGAAATGGCCCCAAAAAATGTTTTTTTTTATTTATATCTCTTTGTGGTTTGATTATATTTTTTATTTTAAAGATTTTTAAAAGGTTTTTTCCCCCAAATTTAAGGTCCTTTAAATTTATTTGTGATCTTTTGAGGGATATTGGGAAATCCCCTTTTTGCTAACAATTTTTGAGTTCCAAACTGAAAACCCGGGGGAATGTTGTTTGCTCTTCGGTAGGTTTTTGATAAAAAAACCCCTTGCCAATCCTTTCAAGAATTTTGAAAGGACCTAGTAGCGAGGGTGATTTTTCCCCTTTTCACCAAAAGAACTACCCCTTTTTTTAAAAAGGGGAAAATCCCCTTGGAAAATTTACTTGATCACCAAAATTAAAAACCAAGGGTTTTTTCCGTCTTTTTCAGGTAAAACCTTTTTACGACTTCGGTTTGAGTGGGTTTTCAGGATTTGAAGTCTTGTTGTTGTTTTTGTATGAGTTCAGGCCCCTGGTTAAAACTTCCCCCAATTTGAACAGAAGGCTTTCGACTTTTCCCCGACCATAAAAATGTTCAAAGGACCCCTTTGAATACGGCATGATAATTGTTGTTTTTTATGAGAATTTCCAAGGGGGAAATGTCCCCCCAAATTCCCCCCAAAAATCGATTACAAAAAACAAAAACATATTTTGATTTTTTAATAGTACCCCCTTTTTTTGACCATGGTTGGGGGGTTTGGGAAAAGCAGTACTAAGTTTAAAAGGGGAGTAGGTTTTGTTTTTTTGGGAAAAGGGTTTTTCCCAAAGGGACGCAAAGTAAAAAACGACCATCACGCCAAGATGATGTCAAGGGGGACCATGAGACAAATGTTTTCGCCCCCTGTAATAGACCCAAAATTTTTTGATTTTAATAATTTTACAAAAAGGGAAAAAAGTGCACGGTTTTGGGGAAAAAGGGGAAAGGGTTTCCCCCAAAATGTTTTTTCCAAAGGGTACGAGGAATTTGGGAAAATGAAGTCTATAGCGAATTCCCCTTTCGAGGGGAAAATTTCTGGTTGTCGAGTAAGCCCGGGGGGTTGGTTGGATTTGACCTTTAAAAAGTAAAGAAATTCGAGACGAAAAGAGCGATATCTTCTTCAGCCGGGGCACCAAAAAAGGTACGCAAGTCTTGGGGACATTTTTTCCCCGCACCAGGATGAATGGGAATCGTTTTTTTGTGGGCTTCCTTCATCAAAAGTCAAAAAAAAAAAAATTGTCAAAATTCGGGATCCGATCGATTGGATAATATAAATCCCCCACCGGGGTTTGAGGGGAAAAATATTTTAAACCCCCACTTATTCTTGTCAATTTTTCCTGGTTAAAAGGGTTTTTGTGCTTTATGAATTCGGTTTTTTAAAATTATTTAAATCGGAAACGGGATACTTTTTGCTTTAGGTTTACGACTTAAGCTCAGTCAACATTGTTTTTTGGGTGATGGCAAATTTTCATGCCCGTGTCTTTTAAAAAATTAACCCCCCGACGTTGACGCGGGTTTTATTTCCCCTTTTTTTTGAAATTGCTGAAGGTCTTATGGTCGGGGAAGACCACCCTTTTTGTGAAAACCCGCAAATTAGGGCGCCCCCTACAAATGTAACACTGTCATAATGAATAAAAGGCCGTTTTATTATTTATGATTTTTAAAAAAAAATTTTATGTGTTGAAAACCCCAAAATTTGAAAAAAATTTTTTTTTTAATAATAAGAAAAAAGTTTTTCGGTAACGGTTAAAATCCCGAAACAAACCCGTCGGGACCCCGAATAATTTTAAAAAACCTAAAAATAGCCCAAAATATATTTTTAAAAAATATTTTTTTAAACACAACGGGGGGGGAAAAAAAAATTTAAAACGCTAAAAAACCCTCAAATTTTTTTATTTTAAACCCGGGGACTCCCCGATACTGCGCTATCTCCCAAATATGTCAACACCCAGTTCGGGGAAAAGAATAATTATTGTAATAAAAATTTTTAAAAAATTTTTTTTTTAAAAAGATAAAAATAAATAAAACGCTTAAAAACCCCCTTTTTTTGCGATTTAAAACCGAAAATGCGCAACACACGCTATCTCCCAAAATTTACCGAAAACCCGTAAGGGGGCCGGGCAAAAAAAAATGATTAAAAATTTTTTGGTGCGTTTTTTTTTTAGAGGTTGGGAAAAAAAAATTTTTAAAACCCTTAAAATGCAGTTAAAAAGTAGATAAAACACCGGTATCTAGTAAAATACCCGTAATTTTAACCTAATATGTGAAAGTTATTTAAATTGAAGGGGAAGGGGGGTAGGTTGGGGGTCATAAGGTCCCCCCCTTTTTTCCCTTTTCTTCTAAATAGCCAAGGGGTTTTGGCCCCTTTTGGGGGTTTTAAAAATAATCACCCCCACCCCCAAACAATCCAAAAACCATCCAAGATCAAACCCCAAAATACACTCACCCCTTCCCCCCTCCCTCTCTAGGGAAAAAACCCCCCCTCACCAAAAATTTTAAAATTTCAAATCATTTTTTAAAATCCAAGGGATTTTTTAAGGTGATTTCAAGGTTCTTGAAGGTTTAGAGGGGTTTCCCCCAAAAATTTAAGCAACTCCCCGCTTATATCATAACTCAGTTTAAAAAAACCCCCTAGAAAATTTTAAGGTAAAATTCATCTTTTTAAAAAGTTTTTTGACTTGATGAATGTTGTGATGATAAAAATTTTTTTTGTTTTGAGTTTTTAAAAAATAAATTGAAAATAACCCCCAAAAAGGGTTTCTAAAAAAATAAAATGGGGAAAAAAATATACATGTAGGTGGTGTGATATGTAAATATGGGAATTGGTTGGGGGTTTGGGGTTTTAAAAGTTTTTTGATTAAAATGATAAATTTTTAAAGTTTTCGTTCATGCTGCATCAAAAATTTTTATAAGAGAATGTTTAAAAGGGGTTTTTGTGATTTTAAAAAATGAACTGAAAAAAAAAGGGGCTTTGGAAGCTTTTATGTATATGTGTGGAGCCGGATAAATTTTTTAAAAATAAAGTATTGCTTTACACAAAATTTGTGTAGTTTATAAAAAATGAAGGAAATTCTTGCATTTATTTTGAATGATTTGAGATAATGATATGAAGTTTGAAATGTAGTAATGCAATTTAAAAAAAATATTTTTGGAGGGAAATTAAAGCCATAACGGGGGCCAAAAATTTGTTTAAAATGATCATGGAAAGAGTTTTGAGCATGTTTTTGATAAAAAAAAATTTTTGAAAGATTTAAACACTAAATATGAAAATTTGAAGTTTTTTAAAAAGTTTAAAAAAATTTACAAAAGTTTTTTTTGCTTTGCTTTTTTAACATGTGCAAATAATGTTGAAAAAAAAAGAAATCGCATGATTTTTGTGCCTTACACAAAAAAAAGAAACAAAATTTTTTTAAAAACCCTCATTTTTTTCAAAATAAACAAAAATTGTTTTTAAAAAAAGAAGTTTTTTTAAGTTCGGGGGTTTGGGAGTAAGTTAGACGCAAAACAAGCGGAAAAAAAAGGGAAAAATCCCCTTTTTAAAAAGGGGGTTTTTTTTTATAAAAAAATTTTTTAAAAACATAAATAAAATATTTTTTTAAGTATAAAAAAAAAAAAATTAAAAATTTTTTTTTTAGTTTTTTTTGGGTTTTTTGGGTTTTCAAACGGACTTTTTTCACCCGAAAACTTTAACCGAATAAACAAAAATACGAAATTTTTTAACAAATAAAAAGGGGTTTTTCAATTTTAAACCCCTTTTTTTTTTAAAAAAGTGTTTTTTTATTTAAAAAATGTAAAAAGAAAAAAAATTAATTTTTTATAGATAGGGGGGGAATTTAAGACTACATGACGTTGTATTTTTAAAAAAGTAAAAAAGGTGAATCGTTTTTAAAAATTTGAAAATTTTTGTCGAGAAATGAAAATTGATACATTTTTAAAATTTGTGGGGAAAATTTTTGATACATTTTTTAAAAATAAATAAGTAAAAAAGTTGATGAGTTTTCAGTGTTAGAAAATTGTGAAAATGGGGGGTTTTTGTATTAAAATTCCGACGCCAAATCGTAGATAATATTTTTTTAAAAAAGGGGGGGGGAACGGAAAAAAACTTTTAAAGGGACCAAAAATTGTTTAAAATCCAAAATTTTTAAATATATAAAATTTTTAAAAAATTATAAATAACTCTAATTTAAAATGCCAACATAATAAAAAAAAATGACTTTTCGAGGAAACTCAAAGTTATGTGAAAGGGCTAAAAAATTGGAGAAATTGGGAAAATTTTTTTTTTTTTTATTTTTTAAAAGTGCCTAGTATGTTAGGACGTGTAAAACAAATTGTGGACCCGTGCTATTTTAAATACGCCCCCCCCGGTGAGTGTCCAACAAAAACCCCCCATTTTTTTTTTGTTTGTATATGTTTTGGGGGAAAAACCCTTAAAAAGGATAAAAAAAAAAGTTTTTGAAAAAAAAAAAGCCTTTCATTAAATTTTAAAAAAATTTTCATTGAAAATATGATTTGGAAATTTTAAATTTTTTTTTGGAGAAAAAAGGGTTTTTTGGATATAAATATTTTTGGGAAAAAAAAGTTTTTTAAAAAAAAAAAAAAATTGACACATGCGTTGGGGGAAAAAAAGGGGGTTTTTTGGGGCGTTAGGGGGTAGAACCCCCTTGGGAAAAAAAAAAATTTTTAAAAACTAAATTTTTTAAAAAAATTGGGGCCCCCTCAAAAAGTAAGTATGGGTTTTTGGCTTAAAATTTTGGTGGGGGGAGGGATTCGTAAAAACTGTTATTTTAAAATTTTTTATCATTTTAGTAGGATATAATATTTTTTCAAAAATTGGCCCCTTTTGGGGGACCCATTGGGGCCTTTGGTGCAAACTTAGCCATTTTATTAAAAAATTGCGTGGAATTTTTTATAAAAACTATCGGTTGAAAAAACCCCGTCGCGACCCGGTAGTCCCTATCTGCCCCAAAGGGGGAAAATATTCTGTTATTTCTAGTTTGAAATTTTACCCCCTTTTGTTAAAAATTTGTTCGTACTTTTTTTTGCAAAAAAAAAAGAGTTGAACATTTGATGCAATAAATTAATTTGAAAAAAGGGAAGATTTAGTTTTTTGGGGTTTTTGGGGAAACCCCTTTTGGAAAGGCTGACTCATGAATTTTATAAAAAGGGAAAAAAATAAATAAACTTTTAAAAATAAAATTAAAAGGGGTTTTTTTAATAAAACATAATTAGAAAGTTTTTTTTCCCCTTTGGGTCAAATTATTTTAAACTTGAATATTGATCCCCTTTCCCTTTTTTTGAATTTTTTTTAAAAAAGGGTTTTTCAGGGACTTGGAATGGCTTTTGGGAATCTTTGGGGGAAACTTGTGGGTTTTTATGCATGTTTTTAATAATAAATTTGGGGGCTTTTAAAACTTAAATTTTGGGGCCGAGGGATTTAAAAAACCCTAAGGGTAAAGAAACTTAATATGTTATGGTTGTGGTTTATGTTTAAAAAAGTAAAAAAAGTCCCTTTAAATTTAAATAATATCCCAAAATTAACGATTCTCAAACCCCTAAGAAAATTTTTTGGCACCATTCCTTTCCCCTTACGTTTGTATTTTTTCCCTGCGCGTTTTTGGGGGGTTTTTCTTGGACCCATAAAGGTAGTGTCACCCATATCTTTATGTAAAAAAAAACCGCACCAAGTTCAAGGTGTGCGTATGTAAATTTTTCCCAAATCTTGAGTTGTTTTTGAAGCGTAAGCGATAAAACCTGTCCCTTTTCATAAGAACGAACCCCCAAAACCCCCCGGGGTTTGAAGATCGAATACAAGAAAAAAAACGTTTTTCAAAAGGGAAAGAGCGTGATAGGGCATTCCCCCGCAAATCCTTGATGTTCGAAAAAAACTTTGTTCGGGCCCCCCCAAAAAAAAAGGTTTATTTTTTGGTCAAAGACGTGAGGGGCACGGCGACTTTTTAAAATTTTAAAAAGAAGGGGCATAAATAAAAGCTGCCCCAAAGGGAAAAAACGAATTTTTGGAAGGAGTTTTTTAGGGGATCCATTCTTTAAGTTTGATTTTGCGGGAAAAGACGTGAATGCCTTTCGTTAACAACATGACCGGAAATTGGACTTCTTTTAGCCAAAGTTCAATTGGAGAATTTGGGTAAAAGTTTTTTTGCTTTTAAAAATTTTTAAGGAAAAACCCCAGAAATCTTTTTTTATTTTGGGGAAAAGAGAGAAAAATCATCTATGAACCAACACAAAGCGACCCAAGAAAAAAATTTTACCCCCCCATTCTTTAAAATCCAGAAGACCGTGGGGTTCCCTTTAAAAACCGGGAAGGGACATAACACAAAACTGGGCCCCCTATCTGGGGGCCAAAGGGGTTTTGGAATTCTTTTTCGAGGACTAAATTTTTATGGTAACCAGAACGAAATGTTTTTGGGAAAAGCAAGTTGGCCTTAAAATTTTATAAAAAAAGGGCCGTGGAAAAAAGGGGGTTAAGGGGTTTTTTACAGGGGAGTTTATAAAAACTCACGAAAAAATCGAATACATCCGAAACAAAACCTTTCCTTCTTTTTGATGAATAAAAGGGAAAACCCCCCAAAGGGGAAAAATACCAGGGTTTTAAATTTTTTAAAAAAAGTTCTTAAAATTGGGGTAGAAGTTTTTTTAATTCCCGTGGGTGTTGGGGAAAAAGGGGAAATTTTTGCGACAGGGTGCTCCGGAATGGATGATACGAAGTAAACTGAACGGGAAGAGGGCCCGGGGGAAAGGGCTTCAGGGAAAATTGGAAAATCACCACCCCCCCCGGGACATCACTTACTTTTTCCCTTGCCCTTTTTTTTAAAAAGTGGGCTAAAAAGGAAAAAGAAACCCCTTTCAAAAATACTTTTTCGTTTGGGAAATGCAGACATGATTTTTGGAACCCTTTTGGGGGGTTTTTTCCCATAAGTGCAACTGTCCCAGCGGAAGAGGGAACAAATTTTTGTGACAAGCGATTTCAGCATGGTTCTTACGTACCCAAAACCCTTTTTTTAACTATGTATCGAAATGCCCAAATTTTTGAAATTGGGGTATGAAAAGGGGGGGAAAAACACTTTTTATTGGATGAAAAAAAAATGCGAAGGACAGAGTAAAAGGGGATGGATTGCTTGGCTTTTTCACGGTAAAAATTTTGGGAATTTTTTAGAACGTTTTACACTTTAGCTTTGGGGTTAAAAATTTTTGGGATAAAAATTTTTTTTTCCCCAAACCAGTATAAAATAGTAAAGAAGCAATAACCTTTGCAAGGAACGTACCGTTCACGACTTCTTGTTGTGTTGCGCCTGATTTCGTTTTTTTTAAAGCGCGCCCCACGGGACCCTTTTTTTGTTTTGCCCCTTATTGTTTAAAGGGCAATGGGGTCGAAGATCTTTTGGGAAAAACCCCCGCATTTTAAAAAGGGGGCCCGGGGTTGTTGGTGGGTTTTGTTTTTTTTTGGTTTTTTGGGGGGGGTGGTTTTGGTTGCCTTGTGTTGCAGGACCATTTGGGGGCAAGGGCAGTTAATGACCAAACCGTTTTGCAATTTGTGCAAGGGGGGAGGGCGTTTTTGGGGTGGTGATGGGATCATATGGTAACTTGGATGTTCTAAGGGGGGGGTTTTTCCCTTGGGTTTTGAGGGGGATTTGGGTTTGGGGTTTGGAAAAAAATTTCGTTGCAATTGGTTTTTTTGAAACTTTTTTTTTTGCCATTATTTTTTTGCGATTGAGATTTGGGTTCACTGGGTCCGGGGGTTTGGTTTGGGTTGGCAGATTTGGGGGGGTTTTGGGGGGTTTTTTTTATCACGCCCCCCTTTTTCTTGATTCCACGCTGGGGGGTAACATAGTTCGTGTTATCGGGTTTCCCCGATGCTAAAAATAGCGTCATATAGTAGGGGAGGCCGTTAAGGTTTTTCGAAATGGCAGTGTGGGCTGTTCACGAGGTGGGGAACGATGATGTTAATTGTTTAAAGGGGTGGTGTAACCAAGGTTTTCGTCACCCATTTTTCCCGGGGGCCCAAAATTCATCCTCAAAACTTTTTGTTAATGGGGGACAAAACCCAACATTCATTTTTTCCCCAACCTGATCCAAGGGAGGGCATTGGGTTTTTCGTTGGAAAGGGGTTTACGCTGGGGTTTTTCCCCCCCCTCGAAGCTCGTGATGGAGAGGGCCCCTTTGTTGGGGTTTTTTTAAAGGGGCCAAAGGGAAAAACCACTGTTGATGAAGAAAACTTAAATCACCCCGGGATAGCGGTGACACCCCGTTTTTTGTGAATTTTTAGGGTTTTCAAACGACAAAGTGTTGTGTTTTTAAAAGGGGAGGTTTAGAAAGGTGAGTTTTGGAGTTGACAGACCCAGTTGCGGCATAAAAGGGGGCCTTTTTTTACCCTTGGGAATGATTGAACCATTTGCTTTGCCCTGAACGCAAGAAAATTTTTGTTTCTAAGTTCTTTTTTTTTTACTTCCAATTAAAAACGGGTTTTGGGAAAACATCTACAAGGGTGATGATAAAAGGTGAGACTTTTTCATAAAGGGTTTTGGAAAGACAATTTGCTAATTTAACATTAACATGTAGGGGCCCTAGTTTTTAAAAGTATTTTCATGGCAAACAAGATTTCATTTGCATAACCACAAAAATTTCATAAAAAAATTTTAAATTTTTGTTTTCCCCCCACGAAGGATTATTTTTTGTTTGAATTGCGGGGGAAAGTGCAAATTGTGTTAAAATTTAAACGAAGTAAAAAAATAGGCCAATAAAATTGGGGAAAAATTTTGGGTAGAGAAAGTCGACTATTCCCAAAATGGGTCGAAAAACCTTTCGAGTTAGGGAAAAATTGCTTTTTCCAATAGGTGGAATACTCTATCGAAACACAAAAGGTATTCACCCTTCCCCCTTTTCTACAAATCCCTAGTCGATCGAAAAAATTTGAGACTTTTTGGGGGGATTGAAAAAGAGGGAAAAAGGGCTATTTAAAAAAGGGGGGGGGGTTTTCCCCCCCAACTTTTAACATGTATAAATGGTTGGTACTTACCAAAGAGGAGCAAAATTTTTATCGTTTTTGGGAAAAGGGGGGACTAAGATTGAAATGGAAAATTTTTCCCCAAGATGTGGGTACACTCCCGCTTTAAACCGTTACCTTTTGTAAAAAAAAATAAAACGCAGAGTGGGGGGATTTTCACCAAAAATTGCGGCTATTGGGCCATTTGGTGCAAATGGGTTTTTTGATGCAAAAAAAAGGGCTTCAAGTGTGTAATTTGTGGGGGGGTCTTAGGAAAAACATGATGTTTTTAAAAAAAAAAAAGGGAAAAAGGGGAAAGTAGGAAGGAAAAAATTTAAAAATTTTTAAGCATAATAAGAATGGTCCCCAAAATTTGGACCTTAAACCCATAGACTTTTGGTTAAGAAAAAAATTTAATTTTCCCAATTCCCCATAGTTAGGACTCTGATACCAATCTGTAACCCCCAAAAACCCATGGGGAAAATCGGGATGAACGAACAATTTGCCAAAATGTCAAACACCATTGCGACAATATTTAATAAACAATTTTTAAATTGAACAAAAATTTAAAAAAAATGGTTCGAAAGGAAAAAATGCGCAATTTTAAATGACAAAACAACATAGAACAAAATCCCTTTAAAATTTAAAACTAGGTGTGTTTTTAACCCCCCAAAAATATTTTCTTCATCGGCATCAAATTTTTTTTTCCTGAAACATGTTTTTAAAATAATATATATCAACAAAGGTTGGCAAGCATAAAAGTTTTTTACAAAGAAAAATATAATAAAGCTTATCCATATCCAACATGGCAAGTTGAAATAAATTGTCAAAAACAAAATAAACATTTTTTTTATATGTCAAATCCATGTCTAACGCAATTGTGATTACCCAACATTGTCAAAAAAGGGGTTTGTTTTAATTTTTTACTTAAAAAATCCAAACAAGAAAAGGGGGGGGCCAAAAACCCCTGTGCGCTATTTTTGTTAAGGTTGGCAAAAGTTAATGAGCATAAAACACAAGTTAAATAGATGCTTATTCAAGTAATAAAACAAGTACATGTATAACATAAAAAAAAAAATTTGTAAGCGGTTTTTTTTTGGGTTTTTTTGTACTGTTGCACCCCAAAAAAAATTAAATAGGGAAAATGGATGAGAAAACTAGGTTTTGAATTTTTTCCCCACTGAAATCCCGAGGTGTTGTTGAGTTTGGAGATGGAACACCGAGGCCCCTTTACATGGGAAAGAAGGTTGTAATTTGGGGAATGGGGGGGACGATTAAAGGGGGGAAAATGATTAACAAAAAGTAATTATAAACAAATTTTAAAAAACCCCAAAACCCCCCTTTTTCTTTGACATTTTTAAGACCTAAGGGGTTTGGTTTTTTTTCATGTTTCAAGCCCCTTTAAAAATCGTGAAAAGTATGGCCCATGGTGATTAACAATTTCTTAAAAAGTAACTATTTTATTATCTTTAAAGGGTTTTGTTATTAAAAATGATTTTATAGGATGTTTTTATTTTTATATTTAAAATTATATTTTTTATATAAATATATATAAAAAATTTTTAAAATTTTTAAAAGTCAAGTATGAGGTAGAAGAAAACCCCCCAAAGGGGGAAAAACCTTTTTTTGTTTAGAAAATTCAAAATGAGGTAGGAAAAAAAAACTTTTTTTTGTACCTCTAATTCCCCCTACACACTTTTTCCCAATAAACACAAGCAGGGTCATAAAAAAGATTCAATTAAAAAGAAATAAATTACATGGTTATCACCATGCCAAGTAGCCCAAGTAAGCTACAACATGGTGGGGCCCCGTACCAACGAAGGATAGATGGGGTTTTTGTTAAATTTCATTAAAAACCACACGGGATAGTGAGAGAAATATCAAGTAGTGTGTGGATTTTTTATTAGGAAAAACCCCGCTTTGTCCTACTCACACATTATCAAGGGTTTTAAAAAAGAACACTAGTTGGGGTGTAAACCCCCCCTCAAAAAAGAAATTTTGAGGTTTTTTTCCCCTTTTTTTTTGCATGTCTCAACCCCTTTTTTTTTAAACCCAACCAATTAAGGCGAGGTTTTTAAAAAAATTTGGACATAAAGGGTTTTAGATAGTTAGACTCAAGTTTGGTAAAGTTTTAAACATGTTTAAGGGAAAATCAAATGTAAAAAGTCCCCTTGGGGGGCCCCTTTTTGGGACATTTAGGGCCTGGTTTTCCCTGGAAAACAATTGGGGAAAAAATTTACAAGGTCAATCCCCCAAAAAGTGGGAAGAAAATGGAGTGATTTTCATTAAAAATTGGGTGAGTTACTAATTTAAATGAAGAAAAATGATTTTGCTGAATTTAAAATTTTCAGTTGATTTGGATGATTTGAGAGTGATATGGAGGGGTTAGAAAAGTGTGAAATGCTTGGAAGGAACTTGGGTTTTTTAGGGGGAGTTAGGTTTGGTTTTTGGGGGGGAATTTTTGGGTTTGGAGGCCCCTTGGGGAGGAATAAGTGAGGGTTGTGCATCCCGCGACCAAATTTAAATTGATGCCCCCCATCCCCTTAGGGGCCGAAAGGGGTTTTCCCCTTTTGGGGCCATAAAAGGGGTTTTCAGGGAAATTTTTTTTTTTTATTTTCTTGATTTGTAACATTTTTTTAAAAGGTTTTTAAGTTGAATTTTAAAAAAAAAATAATGATTCCGGGGATTTTACCCTGTATAAGGGGGTTTCCCTAAGTAAAAAATTTTAAAAAGAAAGTATAAAATCGAATTTTGTTTTGTATTAAAAACGTAATTTCAAAATTGTCAAGCCCTTTACGGTATAGGGGAAAAAATAGCATATAAGTAGAAAAAAAATGAGTTTGATATAAAAAAATTTTGAAAACGAGTTCTTTTTTTTTCAAGCTCGGAATAACCAATTACAACGGTAAAAGAACACAAAGATTACAAAAGTTTTTAAAAATAGAAATACAACATGAACTTTCAAAAATAAAAAGTTTGAAATAGCGGGCGTTATTTAAAACCCCCCCGCGGAATTTTATATTTTTTATAAAAAAAATTTTAAAAAACCGGGGAGTCAAAGGGGGGGCCCCCCATGGGAAAACAAAATTTTTTTTTACGAGCGAATTTTAATACTGGATTTTAAAATTTTTTGGGAAAAATTATAACTTTTGTATATATAAGTTAAAACTAAAACAAAACGAAAATGACATAAAATATATCAAATATTTTGGGGGACTTGTATTCAAAAAAAATCGACGTTTAAACAAAAGGCGAAAATTATATAAATATATATAAAAAATATTATATTATATATATAAAATTTTAATTAAAAAAATTTTAAATTTTTTTGTTCTGATTTTTTGATTTTTTAAAATTTTTATGAAAAAGTTTTGTCGGATTAAAAAAAAAACGAGGAAAAACCCGTAAAAACGAAACAAGTTTTTTTTTTAAAAAAACGAAACCCGCAAGATTAAAAAATTTTTTTTATAAAATAAATAAAATTTTGTAGTTTTTTTTTTGGCGATTTTGGTACAAGAATGTTTTAAAAAATTTTTCCAACGAGTGAAATTTAAAAAAAAAAGGGGAACTCGGAAATTTATATAAAATATAAAAAATTTTTTTTTATATTTATTTCAAACATCAAAAACTCGGAAATTTATAAAAAAAAAATTTTAAAAAATTTTTTTTAAATTTTTTTTCATAGTCTAAAAAGGAAATTTAAAAAAAAATGAATAAAATTTAAATTTAAAATTTATTTAAAAAGGAATCCCGACAATTTGTATAAATCTTTAACAAATTTTTTATACTTTTTTCCCCAAAACAAAAAAAACAAAATTAAAATTCTAAAAGTTTACAATTAAAAATTTTTTTTTTAAAATTTTAAACGGACACAAGATTTATTGTTTGACTACACCCATTTTAAATTATAAATTTTAAAGCACAAAATATTTACAAAACTAGAGGAGTCTGTTATTATTATTAACGTTATGATGAAAATTTTGGGAAAAACCTTTTCAAAAAATTTTTTAAAAAGAGTTTTTTAAAAAGGTGTCTTTTTTTTAAGAATAAAAAAATTTTACTTATACACAAAAAAGATTTTCCGAGACAACTAACATTTTTATCTTGAAACAAGAAACAAGGGGTTCAAAACCCCCCACTTTTATATTTTTTTTCATTTTTATAAATGTTTTCGGAGGGAAGACATAAAAATTTTTCAAAAGCATACAATGTTTTCAAACGAAGAAAATTTTTCATTTTCAAAAACCTTTCAAACAATTTAAAATAAACAAATGGTTTATGAAAGGTTTTGCCAAAACATATTTTTTAAAAAAAACTTGTTTTTTAAAAAAAAATTTTTTTGGGGTTTTCAAACTATGAGGGGAAATTGTCCTTTACAATTAGGGTTTGGTTGGTTACATACAAACGAGGGACGGGTTTTCTACATACAAATAAAGGGGGACTGGGTTGACACACAAACATAGGAATGATTGTCCTACGTAAAACATAATTTTTGGGTTTTTTTCCCTACTCAAAAAAAGGGCCCCAATGGCCCTTTTCAATGTACAGTGAAGCTTCTTTTTTTTTTTGGGGGAAAACAAAAAACCGGCTGTAGCTTTCCGTCTTAGTACCGGTTTAGGGAGGTCCCATAGCTCGAGGTAGTTTGGCTCATGCAACATGTTGTTTTGTTTACGGATAATAACGGTTATACAATTTTTTCAAGTTTCAAAGTTTTTCAAAACATGCTGAGGAAAATGGTTTTTTTATGTTTTTTCAATATTAATTAAATGGGGTTTCAAAAAAAATTTTTCTAAATTTTTTTTTAAACAAAAAGAAAACCCCAACTTTATGTTGATTTTTTTGATTTTTTTTTTTTCAAAGGTTTTTACTTTAATATGGGGGTTTTTGGGAAAAGGAAAAAACCCCACTTTCTAGAAGTCTTTGATTTTACTTCCGTTTGCCCGAAGAAGCGTCGCTCCCCAAACTTGATTTTTACGGGTGACCATTTTTGATTAAAATTTTGTATTAATTTAGTCCAAAGAAGTTAGCAATGTCCCGGAAGTGCCAAAAAATTTTATTTAAAATAATGTTAAACCTACAAAAGGGGGGGGGGGGGGATTTTTGGGAAAACAAAACAAAAATAAACCAAAAAAAAAAAAGATAACGATGCAAAATTCCCCCCAAAAAAAGTGAATCTTTTTTCACTAATTAGAACATTTGTTTTTTTAAAAATTGCAAAAGGTTTTGTTTTAAAGGGGGAAACTATTGAAGAAGAAAAAACCCAACATATGCTTTGAACATTATTATTTTTCCCTTTGACATTTTTTTTTAAATTCCCCTTTGATGTAATTATATATGGTTTTTTCTGTTGGAATTTTAAAAGTCACTATCAAGGTGATGAAAAGGGGTTTTTTAATATCCCCTTTTTTATTATATAAAAAAACCCCCACATGGTAGAAAATCTATTAATCAGTTCAACACATTCCCCTTTTATGAAAAAATTTTAAAAAATCGGGGGTGAGGGGGGTTTGTGAACATCCCCAAAAAGAAAACTTTTGATTTCAATGCAAAAATATTTTGAAAAATTTTTTTCCCTTTCCCCGGAATTAATGCTTTTTTAAAAACATTTTACAGTAAACATCTTTTAAAGTTGAAAAAAAAGTTTGGGGTTTTTCAAAAAAGGGCGAATTTTTAATATTCCCCAATTTTTTAAATTTACGTCTTCCAATTTCAAATGTCCTATAAAATTTTTAAGTTTAAAAAGTGTGCAAACGAAAAACTGTATAAATTTTTTCAAAATTTTAAGCATGATGAAACGGTACTCCCCTTTTTTTTTTTTTTTTAATATTCAAAAATTTTCGAAGATGAGAATGTCCTTTTTTTCTATAAATTACAAATAAAATTTAAAATAAAGGGTAAAAATACACTAAATTTAAAAAATCCCCAAATTTTCGGGCCCCCCAAGGAAAACGAAGACCAAATTTTAAAATTAAAAATTTAGTGCGATAAAAACAAATCGGTAGATAAAAAACAAGGGACTAAAGGGTAAAGGGATTTAGATAGGCACCAATCCACATAATGGGAAAACCAAAAGCCAACTTTGAAACTTTAAAATTCACGATTATGTTGGACCATAAGGAAATTTAAATTAAAAGTCCCCAAGGGTCCCTCCTATAACCCTCTCAAGCCAAATTCAAAATGTAAAAAAAAAGCAACATGACGATAGAGGGTCTGGTTAGCTAGGGGTTCAAAAAAAAAAAAATGAATGATATTAAAATAAAAAGTGTCACTTACCCAAAAATATATTATTTGCCCGTGAAACACCTCTTGGAACTTTTGGGGCAACAACGCCCTTTTATGGCACATAGTCAATTCTTTGGGTCCCCAAACCCCTTTTGATCGTAGTCATTCATGATTTTTTTACCGAAATCAAAGGTGTAGATAATTATTTAAACGGTCGAGGAAATAATACATAGTTTTTTATTAAAAATTTACAAAATGTAAAAAAGCCCCAAAACGTTGACATGAAGTTTGAAAGAAGGGGAAATCCTAACCCAAGCTACTCATTAACCAAAAAGGTTTTCTTTTCGGGTTTAAGTTTTTTACATAAAAGAGTCTTTGCTAAAAAACCAAAAATTGTAAACCCCAACCTTGCTAGGTTAACGTGTCACTTTAACTACATAAAAACCCAAAAAACCAAAATCCAAACATTAAAAAACAATAACCCATCACTAAAGTAGCGGGGGTTAACTTTGTAGAATAGAAATTAAATTTTTTACTTTTTTTTTTTTAAAGCCACTAAAATTTTTTTTTTTCCCCCCTTAAAACACTCAATTTTGTTTTCCCTTTTTAAAAAATTTTTGGGTTTGTGGTTTTTTTAGGAAAACGCTTTTTTTTGATTTTTAATTTTAAATTTTGAGTTTTGTTATTCCCTTTTTTAAACCCTTTTTTAAAAAAAACATAACAAAAAACAAAAACCCAAAAAAATTTTAGAAAAAAAACAAAAGTAAAACAAAAAAAAACCCCCAAAAAAACAAAAAAAAGAACTAGAACATTTTTTTTTTTCGTAACTTCGTCTTAAAGACTTTACAAAAAATTCTCCGGAAAACAAGATCTTGCCTTCAATTAAAAAAAAACTGGGCGTTAGGGACCTTTTTTTCTTAAAGAGTACTACTCTCTTCTCTCTTTCCCCCCCCTCCCCGGGGGGTAACCTTTTGTTGGAGCTTTGGTCTAGCGTCGGTGCTGGGTTTTGACCAAAAGGTTCCGAAGCTTCGTAGGGTTTAAAAAACAAAAAGTGGTCATTAAAAAAGGTTTAAAAAAGGAAGGGCCCGTAGAGGGGAAATTTTTCCCCTTTTGTTCACGGGAATCAAATGGCTAAAAAATTTTGTTTTGGTTGTAAAACGTGGAAGCAATCCAAGGATGAATGGGGATTGGCAATGAGTTGGAACCCACGGGAAAAGGTTTGGGGGAATAGCCATAAGAGTACCCCCCGGAAATTTTTCCCCAAGGTTGGGGTTTAAAAGTTTTTCCCGGGAAAAAAAGGGGATAAATAGTCAAGTGGTGAAATTAATATTTTTATTTTCATTAACAAAAAAATTTAATGTTTAATTTCCCCTTTATTCTTTTGTTTAAGGGTAAAAGGTAAATTAAAAATTCCCAAAAAAATATTAAAAACTACAATAAATACGATAACCTGGAAACCCAATAATTCCCCAAAATTGAACAAGAAAAAAAACTTGAAATGAATTTTTAAAAAGAAAAAAAAAGAAAAGAAACCCCTGACTTTTGTGAAAAAACCCAGGAAAAATTTGGGTTTCTATTATGTGGAGTTTTTTATAGAAAATTTTAAAAAAATTTAAATTTTTAAAAAAACCCTTTTTTTTTTAAAACCCTTTTTGAACTAATTTTTAAAGATAATATTAAAGTTAAGTTTTTATAATAAATTTTTATTTTTTCCCTTTTTTGAACTAATGTGTGTATATTTATTATTATAAATATATATAAAAAAATTTTTTGTTTGATACAAAAATTTTGTAAAATAAAAAATTTTTATTATATTATTTTTTATAAAAAAAAAGAGTTTTTCAATTTATCCTTGAGGTTTGACAAAAAACCATTTTCCCCAAAAGTTTAAAAAAAAAATTTTTTCCCCAAATTTTCTTAGTTGTTTCTTTTTTTAACCCCCACCTCAAAAACTAAATATTTTTCAGTTAAGAAACCCCATGTATTATCAGTCCAAAAATATTTGGATTTTCTCCACTAAATCAAGAAAGTATATGAAATAAACCCCCCGTTTCCATCTTTTAATCTAAGGAAAAAGAACAAAAATCCAACCCCCCCAAAAGATAATTTCATTTTAATGGTGTTTTCCCCCCTTTAAAAGGTTTTAAATTTTGCCCCTTTAAATTTCGATAAAAAATCCGGGAAGTTAGTGTAAAACCCAAAATTTAAAATCACAAAAAAAAAAGTGGGTGGTTTTTTGAATTAGAGACAAAACCATAATTTTGTGATTTCCCCAGTTTTTTAATAGAGCCCCAAAAAAACCCCAAATAAAACGATTCTTTCATGACATTCATTGTTTTTTTTTTTCCTTTGGGAAAAATAGTTTTTTTTTTTGGGGAAAAAAAGATGGAAACAGGGGTTTTAAATTTTTTAGGGTTTTTTTTGGTTTTTGCGGGGGGAAAATTCCCAAAAATGTAAAACATATGACCAAAAACATGGGTAAAAACTTAATGAGAAAATAACCCTGTTAGAATGTGGATAAAATTTGAAAACCCTAAGAAATTTTTTGGGGGTAAAAAAATTTTTTTAAATTTTTTTGGGGGATTATTGATGTTTTTGTCAAATCTGAGAGAGCAAAATTGAATTAACCCCTAAATAATTTTAAAGAATATTGGTGTGATTAATTTTAAATTTAAAAAAAGAAAGAAAAAAAGGTTTGGATTATAGGGTAAAAATTTATGGATGTCACATTCAGCCACCCCAAAACGGGCAAAGCCCCTTTTGGGGGAAACCCTTGCCCCAAAGGGCGGGGTTTTATTTTTTTGGGGAGGATAACTGGGGAAAAAAGAAAAGAATAGAACCATAGTCCCTAAAAAGAACAGCGGCTTGTGGAGTATGGGAAAATTTCAAAAAGGGTTGAGCAATCGGCGTGGTGTTCTTGGAAAAATTAGAAAAAACCCCGGGGCCTTTTCCCAAGAAAAAAAAAAAACCCCAAAAATATTCATAATATTTTCTATCGAATTTTTGATCACGATAGAAAAATTATGACAAAAAAGGACAGTGACACACTTCAATAAGGGGGCGAAAACATCAGAGAGGAGGATGTGGTGCGCGGGGATGACGGTGTGGGTGACTTTTAAAAATGTGACGTTGTGTAAAAAATTAAGTGGTGGGGACCAAGTGTCTGTAAAACTTTTTTTGGAATTTTTGGGCGGAATAAAAAAAAAAAACCCCAGCTTTATTTGAAAAAAAAAGTTATTTTTTTTTTTTAAATTTTAAAACCCCCGACCAGTATAGGAAAGGTTTTATTTGAGAGGGGGGAATGGAGGCGGGGGGGTAGTAGCTCTGATTGTAAAAGAAGTGGAACCTGAAAAGTGAATGTTATCTTTAGAATTTAAAACAAAAATCCATAAAAATTTTAAATGGGGGCCTTGAGTCAAAAAAAAATTTTGAAAATAAAAATTTACTCAAATAGTTATGAATGTGGTCGTTGGGCTTTTTTGGGTTTTTAAAAAGAATGGGGGTTTGGGGGATTTTCGGTTTTTTTGATGTAATCTTTTATGACACACAATGACTAAAGGTAATATAAAGATATGAAGTGATCAATTTAAATTTAAAAATTTTTAAAACTCGAAGAAAAAAAGTAAAAATCATTGGGGGGTGGAGATGTAAACAAAAATCAAAAAGAAATATAAAAATAGATGCCCAGATATTTTCCAAATTTTAAAAATTTCAAAAGGATCTAACAATGGGAGGCTCCAGAATTTTTTTCAAACCCCTTCTCAAAAATACGAACGAAAGACTCCACTCGGTTTTGGGGAAACGATTTTAAATCCCAAAATATTTCGATTTTTTGGGGGTTTACCCCAAAAACCCGTGTCATAAAAGGTTTTTATGTTAAGAAACCCCAAAACGTAGTTGGGGAAAAACCCCCCGTTGGAAAAAAGTCCTCAAAAAAATTTATTTCTCAAAAAACCCATCCTTTCTAAAAATTTCTTATGTAGTATTTCTCCAAAAATTTTGCGGGGGTCCGAACCTTTTTTTCCGTTAAAATTTGTGTGCTTTTTTCCTACTAGGCCCCCCCCAATCTTTTTCCCCGAATGGGAAATACTGGGGGGGGGGATTCTAGGCCCCTAAAATCGATGGAAAGCCAAACTTTTGCACCCCACTTTTTGAAACTTTTCCCATGCAACCCCAGATATAAGCACATGAAACAGAAAAAGATGATACATATGCAATTTGGTTTTCTGTTAAAAACCAAAATTTTAATCTTTTTTAAAAAGGGGATCAAATACAGGGGCTCGAACTTTTTCAGTTGGTCCACCCAGTTTTGGAGGTTGATAATCTTCAAAGTTTTTTAATTTTCAAACCCCCAGATAACTGTTTCCCTCAAAAATTTGGGTTTGGATCGGTTATCATAAGTTGGGGGAAATTAATTTTTTAGGAACATATCTAAAAACCCAAACAGCAATGGATTTTTCCCCGCCTTCAAAAAAAAAAAATAGTGCCCGCATCACCCAGGGAATGGTTAAACCCTCATTTTCCCAAAAAAAAGTCCAAAATTTTTGGGAAAAAGTGTCACTTGAACAGAGAACATGGGGGCCTTTTTTGGAAAACTGAAAATTTTATAAGCCAGGCCCTTGAGGTTAAATGGGAAAAGTTTTCAAATCTCGGGGATGGTTTCCCTTATTTTTTTTAAATCAAAAGGACATTTGCAAAAGTAACCGTGATAGAATCACCTTAACAAACGGATTTCCCCGGGTTGTTGTGAAGGGGTGTACCAAACAAGTACCCGCGAGTGGGAAAAAAAGTTGAGAGTGATTTTAACGATGTTTTTAAAAAACGGGAATATTGTTTTAATGAATTTGGGGTTTTTTAATAAAAACTCCTAAAAGAAAAGATAGGAAAGGGGGGTTGCCCCTTTTTCCCCGGGGAATTTGAAGTAGTGAGTGAAACGTTGTACCAAAAAAGTGGCGGGGGGCGAAAACGGGGAATCTTTAAAAACAGAAAAACGGTAAGGAACCCTATTTTTTGTTGTTTTTCTAAAATGTTCCCCCAAAAAAAAGTAGGGTACTTTTAAAGGTTTTTTAGGGTAGGAACAAGGTTTCCAAAATTTTAAAAATCTCTAAACTTTTTTTTTTCCATTTTTTTATACCCAAAAAATTTCCCAAATTTTTCTAGATCACCAAAAAATTCCCCGTGAGCGTTTGCTCAGATGTAAGTTAGTCGAAACCTTTGATTATAGCCTTTGTAGTAATTTAAATACATTCCTAACGAGACAAATATATTGCCCAAATTTTAATCTGAGACGTCCAGATCAATATTACAGTGAACAAAATAATTCTTATAAGAGTGAATTACAAGTTTTGTCCTTTAAGTATGTCCAAAATTGCAGCTGTCCTTTTACCTCAAATTGACAGTTTTTGTCCTTAATGATGAAAATCTTGCATGTTTGTCCTTTAGGCCATAACCACTTCATATTTTGGTTAAACATTAAGGCCAAAACATGCAATTTGGTTTTTTGACCCAAAGGACAAACCATGTAAATTTGCAAACATTAAGGACAAACCATGCAAGATTTGCAATCATTAAGTACAAAAACTTTTTGAAGCTAAAGGATACAGCCTGTAATTTTGAACATAGATAAAGCACAACTTGTAATTCACTCTTTAAAAGAAATATTTTGTTAACTGTAATATTGATCTGACGTCCTCAGATTAAACTTTTTGCAATATATTTGGTCTCTTAGAATGTTATTTAAATACTATAAAGCCTATAAATCAAAGGTTCGACTAACTTACATCTGGACAACGCCACACGGAAGATATTTGTGAACTAGATAAATTGGAATATTTGGTATGAAAAATGGAGAAAAAAAACAGATAGAGATGTCAAATTGGAAACCATGTTCCTATCCCTATAAAACCTTTACAAGTACCCTACTTTCTTTTGGACATTTTAGAAAGAAGCAACAACAGATCATGGGTTCCTTACCCGTCTTTACTGTTCTTGAAGATTCCCACGTATCGCCACCAGCCACTACCGTTGGTGACAGGACGTTTCCACTCACCTACTTCGACTTCCTATGGCTAAGGCAACCTCCCGTTCACTATCTATTCTTTTATGAGTTGTCTATCTCACAAACTCAATTCATTGAAACTAATATTCCCAGTCTTAAACACTCGTTATCAATCACTCTTCAACATTTTTTTCCACTCGCTGGTAACTTGATTGTGTATCACACTTCTACCAACAAGCCAGAAATCCGTTATGTTAAAGGTGATTCTATCACGGTTACTTTTGCAGAATGTGACCTTGATTTCAACGAACTAACTGGAAACCATCCCCGAGATTGTGAAAACTTTTACCATCTTATACCTCAACTGGGCCTGGCTTATAAAACTTCAGATTTCACAAAGATCCCCATGTTCTCTGTTCAAGTGACACTCTTTCCAAACTCTGGACTTTCTATTGGAATGACGAATCACCATTGCCTAGGTGATGCTAGCACTATATTTTGTTTCTTGAAGGCGTGGACATCCATTGCTCGACTTGGTTTAGATGAGTCGTTCCTAGCTAATGGAACTTTACCAACTTATGATAGACCGATCCAAAACCCTAAACTTGATGACAGTTATCTGAGGTTTGCAAAAGTTGAAAACTTTGAAGATTATCAACCTCCAAAACTAGGTGGACCAACTGACAAAGTTCGAGCCACCTGTATTTTGACTCGGCCTTTGCTAAATAGATTGAAAATTTTGGTTTCAACAGAACTACCAACATTAGCATATGTATCATCTTTTACTGTTGCATGTGCTTATATCTGGAGTTGCATGGCAAAAATGTGCAACGATGGGCTGCAAATGTTTGGCTTTGCCATCGATTGTAGGGCACGTATGAATCCCACACTCCCAGTATCCTACTTCGGCAACTGTATTGGAGGGTGCATAGCTATGGAAAATAGCACACAATTAATCGGAAAAGAAGGGTTCGTGACCGCTGCAAAATTGATTGGAGAAAGACTACATAAGACTTTGATAGATAAGGATGGAATTGTTAGAGAAATATAATCATTCGAGGACTTGTTTTCCAACGGGGTTCCTACAACTACGATCTGGGTTGCTGGAACATCAAAGCTCAAGTTTTATGACACAGATTTTGGTGGGGTAAACCCAAAAAGATCGAAATAGTTTTGACTGATTATAATGGATCGATTCCGAGAACCGAGATGGAGTCTTTCGTTCGTATCTTTGAGAATGGGTTAGCAAAATATATCTGGATGCCTCATATTGTTAGATCCTTCTTGAGTTATTCAATTATGGAAATATATCTGGATGCATCATATTATTATATTCTTGTTGAATTATTGTTTACATCTCCATCCGCAATGTATCTTTCACTGTTTGCTTCCAGAGCTTTAAACTTTAATTCAAATTGATCACTTCATAGTCTTTATAGTTATCCTTTAGTGCAGTTGTGCATGTCAGTATAAGATGGTGACATCATCAAACCGAAAATACCCGCAACCACATTCATTATCAAACCCGAAAATGCCCGCAACGTACCACATTCATAACTATTAGAGTATATTTCATTATTTCAAAATTATTATTATGAGCTCAAGGACCCGATTTGAATTTCTATGGATTTTTGTAGTCTATGTACTATAAGATAACATTCACTATTCAGTGTTCCACTCTCTTATACAGGATCAGAGCTAGCTAGGCTCTACCGCCTCCATTGCACCACTCTCAAATAACCATACCTTATACTGAGCTCGTGGGTTTATACTAGTAAAGCCTAAATAACATTATATTCAAATAAAGTCTCGGTTTTGATTATGGATTCCGACCAATATTCCAAAATGTTTATACGAGACACTTGGTCTCCACCACTTAATTGTCACCACACACGTCATCACTTAATCGTCACCACACACGTCATCACGCGCCACCACATCCTCCATCTCTGATGCTATGCGTCGCCTTATTGAGAGTGTGTCACTGCTCCTTTGTTGTCATAATTTTTCTATCGTGATCAGAACTTCGAGTAGAAGAATCATGTATGAATACTTTTCGGATTTTTTTAGTTGTGCTTGCAATGGTCCGGTGTCTTTTCTAATACATGCCAAGAACGACCACGCCGATGATGCTACAACCCATCTTGTTAATTCCACTACTCCATCAAGCCGACATGTTACTTTATTATTGGACTATGGTTCTATGTCGTTTCTTATCCCTCGAGTTACTCCTCCGCCAAGCAAATCAGACTACCGTCCTTGGGCAATGCTTCTCCATTAAGGCATGACGATTTGTAGTGGCTGAATGTGACATCCATCAATTATCCGTATACATAACCAGACCTGTTCTCATATTCGATTTTTAAATTTCAAATTAATCACACCAATATTCTATAATATTATTTAGAGTTAAATTCAATTTTGCTCTCTCAGATTTGACAAAAACATCAATAATCCTCCAAAAAATTAAAAACATTGTTTTACCTCCAAAAGTTTTCTTAGTGGTTTCGATTTTATCCACACTTCTAACACTGTCTATTTTCTCATTAAGTTTTACCCATGTGCTTGTCATATGATTAGCATATTGGTAATTTCCCAGCGAAACTCAAGAAACCCTATACAAAATAACCCATGTTTCCATCTTTTATTCCAAGGAAAAAAGCTATATTCCAAGGAAAAAAAACAATGAATGTCATGAAATGAATCATGTTTTATGTTGTGGTTTTTTGGCTCTCATGAAAACTGAGAAATCACACAAATTATGGTTATGTCATCATAATTCACTAATCCACCCACGTTTTTTTGTGATTATTAGAACTTCGGTTAGTACACTAACTTACCGGAGTTTCTATGCGAAAGTTAAGGACGAAGATTAAAACCATTGAAATTAGGGAAGCACCATTGAATGAAATTAGTCTGTTGAGAGGGATGGTTGGATTGTTGTTCTTTTTCCTTAGATTAAAAGATGGAAACGTGGTTGATTTCATATAGGTCTTTCTTGAGTTTAGTGGAGAAAATTACCAATATACTCATGACTGATAACTACATAGGTTACTTAACATGAAAAATAGATAGTGTTAGAGGTGTGGTTAAAATTGAAACAACTAAGAAAACTTTTGGAGGTAAAATGTTTTTTTAATCTTTTGGGGAAAATGGATGTTTTTGTCAAACCTCAAGGAGTAAAATTGAATTAACTCTATTTTTTTATAAAAAATACATAATAATAGAATATTGTTATTTTACAAAATATTAGTATCTACAAACAATTTATATATATATATATATTATATATATATATATAATACACACATTAGTTCATAAAGGAAATATTATTGATATATAAAAACTTAACTTAGATATATCTTATAAATTATGATTCTAAAAGGTTTATAAAAAAGGTTAAAGATTTAAAGTTTTAATATTTTCTATGAGAAAACTCCACATAATAGTAACCAAGTTTTCCTAGTGTTTCACCGAAGTCACTGTATCTTTTCTTTTTTTTTTCGCTTTAAATTCACTCAAGTTTGATTTCTTGTTCTAATATTGCGTAATTATAGGTTACCAGGTTATCGTATTTATTGTAGTTTTTAATATTTATTTGAATTTTTAATTTACCTTTCTACCCTTACAACTAAAAAGAGATGAAAGGGGAAATTATACATTAAATTTATTCTTGTTAATGAAAATAAAAATATATAATTTCACCATCTTGACATATTATCCTCGTTTTCCAGAAAATCTTTAACCAATCCTTGCGAATCTTCCGGTGATACTCTTATGGCTATTCCCGACAACCATATCCCGTCGGCTTCCAACTCCATTGCCAATCCCCATTCATGCCTTGGTATTGCTTCCACGTTTCACAAGCCAAATCAATTTCACAGCCATAGATTCCAGTGAACAATGGAACTTTCCCATCTACGACTCATCCCTTCAAAACGCTTCTTAATGACCACTTTTAGTTTTATAAATC
>CAMTDV010000172.1:0-7500 GCA_947069175.1 Scalesia atractyloides
CCGTGCCTTTTTTCAAAACCTTACCCGGGATAAGAGGGACGTAAACCAAATTGCGCTAATAGTGAAACGGACTTTTGGAAAATAAAGTGCAGGGCCCGGGTGGGGGACCGGGGAATTTTATAAAAACACGGCAGAACTCATTGATCGCGGGAACTGGATTTTCTGGGAGCGTTTTCTGGGTTTTTTGGGGCTCCGATAACAACATGTTTTCCCTCTGATTCAAGCCCCCATTGTGCCTGAAGCTCCATTACACCCGGGTTTTATTCAATTATTAGCTTGTCTATGGTTTGTTTTCTTAAAAATTTTTTTCATAATTTTGATTATTTTTTCAAACTTTTAGATTGTTGTTTATGTAAATTGTAACTCATGGCAAAAACACTTTACTTTTCCTTGCTTTTTAAACAACCATTAGATGTTAATCATGTTTGTAATGACACTTAAACAATTTTTTTATTTTAATCCTTGATGATTGTTTTAAAAACCGTTTTTTAATTGATATTGGATTTTTATTATATTTTAATTGTCTTGGATGATTAGTTCATGGTTAGTTAGGATAAAAAAAAAGAAGAAGCCAAAATTAATCTTGCATCAGTGAACCTTTAGTTTTAGTTAAAAATGTTCACCCCATGAGACAAAGAAAGGGGTTATTGGCTTAACAAGGGGTATAATATTAATCAAGAGTACTTTCTGTCGAAAAAGGGAAACCTTAGGGGGTTTAGATGTTTTTCGTTATGAATTTCTTAACATAAATCAAAAAGCTTATTTTAGTAGTTTCGGCCAAAATTGCTTTCTTAGTAAATTTATGTTTAAATTTGTAAAATAGACTCGGTTGTGACTTAATCTAGGTTTTGCTTGCTCGGTGGTTGCATTTTTGTTTATCGGTAAAAATTTTCCTTGATTAAGTGAGGTTAAAAAACTCTTAACGGATTGACTAACTTATTTTTAAGAGTTTTTCCCATAAACATTAATCAAAAAGGGCATTAAAGAACAACTTTAGGTGGTTGAAGTGTGTTTTTTTTCTTTTTAAAACTTTCCGAAGAGTTTCATTTAGGTTTTCCCAAAAGGGATACTTTTGGGTTCTTTGAAAAATGGAAAATGCCCAAATGACTTAGGGGCATAACCCGACTTAGTTAACATTTTCCCCGGTTGTTCAAAAAGCAAGGTATACTTATATTTTTATATTTGGAGTCCTTATGTTTACAAAAAAAAAAAAGAAACAAAAAAAATTATGTTTTGGGGTCATTTTTAGTTTAAACACTTTATCAACCTATCTTTTTAAAACCGATAGAATATTGACAAAGGCTTAGTATTATCGTCCCCCCCCGGAAATCCATGGATCGATATTTGGGTTCTTACTGATACTTTACTACATAATGACGGGGTACATTTTCCCTTTTCCCGTGTGTTTTTTAAAATGTTGAATTTATAAATCATTTTTAAAAATTTAAAAACCGAACCGTGTGAAAAATTTCTTTGTAAAAAAAAATGTATATAAACGTACACGTCAGTTCCCATAGCAGATTGCATGGTTCTCCCCAAAAGTGAGATAAAAATCGAGCATAAACGATCCGATATGATGTCCAAAGGAAACCATGCCGAGTTCCCAATCTCATCAATAGATTTTAGAAAGTATTCAGCAGAGAAATCCTCACAAAATTGCTATAAATTTGTGCTGACTTTGTTAACGATCAACGTTACCCAAATGGCTTCATGACCTCAAAGATGTACGGAAAAAATTTGGTAATGAGATCCATTGCAATGCTTTCCCTTTTCCCAAAAACCGGGAATTTTCTGGTTGTTTAAAAGCAAACCAAAGGGCATTGATTTTTCTGCTTTAACTTTGAGACAAGTAAGGCTTTTTGATAGTAAAATGGAAATGTTTTTCTTCATACCGGGCCACCAATACGGGGGGTACAAAAGACCCTTTAAAATTATTTTTTTAAATCTGAAACCGGATGATTGAATAACGAGACTTGTTAGCTTCATCCCCTTATCAAGGTGCGGAGATTGTCTTGTTTTTGGAACCCACAAACTGTTCACGAAATAAAAAAATCCCTTGTCCTTTGTTTTTGAGTTTAAGCTCAAATTGTTTTAAGGGATTCAGTAAAACCCAAATTTTGCCTTGGGTAACACAAAATACGTTTAGCTTGAAAGATACGGGTTTGAATACCAATTGAGCTTTAAAACAATGTAGTTTGACACGTTCTTTTTCGACTAAGAGCATCACTACTACATTCGCCTTACCAGGATGGTCACGAATTTCATAGTCGAAATCGTTTTTGAAGGGTTTAACCTAACTCGTTTTTCTCATGTTTTTTGCTCTTTCTGATTAAAAATATGTTGGAGACTTTTGGGGGTCATAAAAACCACACATTTTTTACCATAAAGGTATTTTCTCCAAAAATTTTTAGAGCAAAAAAATACAGCACCTAAATCAGATCATGAGTGGTGTAGTTCTTTTCATTAATCTTTAATTGCCTTGATGCATAGGCCATAACCTTGTTCCTTTGCATGAGAACGCAACCAAGGCCTAAGTTCTATGCATCACAATAAAGACAAATTCGTCATTAACCCTTTAGGTAGAGACAAGATAGGAGCATCACAAAGCTTCTGTTTCAAGGGTCTGAAAAGCTTCTTCTTGTTTGGGTTCCCACTCAAAGCTCTATCTTTTGAGTTAAACATTGGAGAGGAACCGCAATCATGGAGAGTTTGCGATAAAGCGACGATAATATCCTGCGAGACCAAGAAAAAAACGAATCTCGTAGGAGTATTAGTTTCAGCTCCAATCCCTGATCGCTCTGATTTTTAGCGGGATCTACATGTATACCTTGTTTGTTGAAAAAAACCCCAATATGTCCCAAGAATTGGACTTTCCATTAGCCAAAATTCGCACTTGAAGAATTTGGCATAAAATGTTCTTTCTTTAGGAGTTCGCATCATTAGCAACTAGAGATGTTGTTTCATGCTCAGCTTTCGGGTCTTTGAATAGATCAAAATATCATCAATGAAAACAAAGATGAACTTGTCCAAATAAGGTTTACAAAACCCTATTCGTCAAGTACCATGAAAACAACAGTAGCATTAGTTTAAACCAAAGGGCGGAACAGTAAACTCATAATGACCATAGCTTGTGCGGAAAGCATCCTTGGGAATATCTTCCCTCTGAACCCGGAATTTGATGATACCCAAACGCAGATCAATCTTTGAGAAGAGGTAGCACCTTGTAAGCTGAGCAAAGAGATTACAATGCCGAGTAGGGGATATCGATTCTTGATCTTGAGTCTATTGAGTTCAAATGGTAAATCGAAAAACAGACGAAGGATCCATCCTTCCTTTTCACCGAATAGGAAAGGAGCGCCGCAAAGTTGGAAAAGCGCGGACGAATGAATCCTTTATCAGACAACTCTCTGTAGCAAGTTTAGATAATTCTTCTTGCATCGTTCAGACAGTGCAAGACGGTATGGGGATTTGGCTAGAGGGTGGCACCAGGTACGAGAATGAACTCAACTGACGTACTTGGGGTAACTAGTTAGCGCGTCAGGAAACACCTAGGAATAATCCCGCAACAAACGGGATGTCCTTAATAGTTTTTCCCTTGCCTTTGTCCTCTACGATACGTGCTAAGAAACAACATAATTATTTCGTAGTGTAATTTTGGGCTTGGGTTCAAGTCATGATTTAAGGCTACTAACAGGTTTTTCTCCAACGAACCTCCCAAGATTTCACCGACGGGAGAGGTAAATATGAATGATCTTATCAAAACAGAACCACCGCATAATCAAAACACCAACACAACATCAAAAAAACAAACAACAACAAACAAACACAACCCAAAAAAAAAAAACAACTCCACCAAAACAAAACAACAAAAAAAAACACAAAAAAATCATAAACACACCACAAAAAAAAATCAACAAAAAAAACAACAGACTCTACCAACCACAAAAACATCAAAAACAAACACACAAAACACATCAAAAACATTAAACAACACATCAAAACATGGGTTGGGGATCAATCAAATACAATCAACAAACAACAAAAACAAACAAATCACAGCAAATAATCAACACACACAACAAAATCAACACAAAACGAAATCACCCAACAAACCAACAACACAACACAAAAAACACAAAAAAAAAAACAAACAAACACTCAAACATCACATCAACCAACACAAAACACAAAAACACATCAATCAACAACCACATCAAACACACATCACAAAAACCACAAAATCAACAACAAACAGATAAAAAACACGACAAAACAACAAATTCATCCAACACAAAAACGCATCAATTCACAAAAACAAATCAAATAACAAGACAACACAATAACAAAACCACACCATCAACACAAATATATCATTGGGTGGGTGTGGGAGTGGGGGGGGGGGTTGGGGTGGGGTGTGGGGTGTGGTTTGATGTTTTGTTAACAATCATTCACCACTATAATGTCAAAGCTCCCGATTGCATAGGGTGGAGTTAATATGAATAAGATGGTATTGAGGTCAATACACCCTAGGAATGACAGAATCAATTTTAAGGGGTTCACCATTCAGCTATTTCGACTGCCAGGGCTTTCCAATTTTTTGTTCTACGGGGGCCCCCCATTGAAAGCAAGGTTTCAAAAGCACGAGACTCTAAACTTCTATCGGCACCTCCCGAATCAAAAAGAACAGAAAGCAGGATGTTGTTAACGAGAAACGTTCCGTTCACGCACTCTCACTTCGTTGTCTGCACGCGCCTCATTTGCGTTTTTGAAAGCATCGCCAAGAGCCCTGATACGTGTTTCCAACCTCGGGCAATTGTTTTTGTTAGTGGGTACGATCACCACAGTTTATAGCAAGAACCAGTTGGAATATGAGGTCGTGCGGTTGCTGTACAGGGTTTTGTGTAGCTTGTGTTCGGAGCAGGAGACAGCGACAAGTGTTGGCTAGATGGCCAGTTCGTCCACAGTTAGTTACAGATCCGACACGGTGAATGAACCTGTGATGACCGTTGCACCTGTTTGCACAGTGGTGCAGTGCCGTTACTCAAACTGTTCTTGGCAGAGTTGAGCAGCTGTTTAGGAGTGGCTGATTGGGTTGGCAGTGGACAGCAAAGTTCTTATAAGCGTACGCTTCCTAGATCTTCTTGAAGTCTCAGCCTTTTTCCTTTTGGTTTCTCAGCTTATCATACGGTTTCTTGTCCACCACTTTCTGTGGAGCTTACCATTTTAAAAACTGCGATTCAGTAAGTAGCAACGACTAATGGCTTGTCGGTACAGTAGTAGGGTTGCTGCCGGTGACAATATCCTGAACAGGGGGTCGCGGAAGACCATCTATGTACTATCAAACGCCTTTTCCAAAGGCGTCATCGTTTCAGGGCACAACAAACTCAACTCCTCATACTGTCATTATAATAACGCATGGTGTTCACTACTATCTGTCTTCAGGTCATGGAACTCATTCACAAGAAGCGCCCTCTTTTCATGACTAAAAACAGGGCAGAACTCTTTCATCATAAAGAAGCTCTGAATTCCCCCCAAGTTTGACGCTATGCAACATTAGAACCCTATCTTCTCATCACTCCGTTCCACACGTGAGTGCTCTCGTTTTCAACCACACTAGAAGCAAACTCAAACTTTCCGCTCATTGGACACTGAACATGGCGAAATGTATTCTCAATACTCTCAAAAAACCACTGTAGGAGCCCAGGTGCTCCTCAGAACCACTAAACATGAGCCGTTTTAGCCAAATAAAACTGTTTAAAGTTGCACCAGCAGGTGCATTGGTTGTATTGTTACTTGTTTTATCTGATTATGAGATTTGGAAGCACAGCAGCAAACTCTGCTGCGCTATTAAAGCTGCCAGTGTTAGGTCGGCATCCGTATTTACGTTCTTCAAGGAAGCATTCTATAGAGAGAAAATATGAGAGAAAACGATTGAGATAAGGTTAATAATCAAAATGAGAGATGGGTACATACGACAAATGTAAGGATTTGTGGCATTCGTTCGGTTTACCCAAAATCAAACAAACGACACAAAATTTCTAACTACAGTAAACTGAGTCTTATATGTATTACAAGACATGCTTTACATATACAGTGGACACTCACACCCAAGAGTTCCCAGGTAAGAGTGACTGGTCTGATATAATGCTGAATTTGTACGAACACTCTAAGCCTTAGACAGAAAACTCAGGGTATAGGGCACCCACCCTTCCATGATTGCATGTATTCACATCATTAGAACCCAAACTTTGACGAGATTTTTGAAATCTTTGAAAGCATTAAGCCAAAACAAATCATCTAAGGATTTATTAGTTATTTCCCAAACCGAATTGAAATTTGTGGATTTATTTTTTGGGTGATCACCTAACATCTTAATTTTGATCTGTTTTTTAGTGTTCTATGTTGTATAACCACAATCCCTTGAATAGATTCATCAAATCCGTTGAGTTTGCAACAGTAAAACTGTATCAGATTAAATGAGCACCTGGTTTAGGCCATGTGTGAAGCTTCAGTATAGTGATGTACCTGCTACAAGGGTTTATGCTCCACTGATCAAATCTCCATTGGTTCTGATGAAATCTATTTTTGTATGTTTGATCTTCTTCAGCGTCAATCAGTTTGAGGTGCAACAGATCTTCATCAACTGATCTTGTGGAAGGTACTAATATCATAGACCTCCTGTATGTTCTGTTCCAACTTTGTTTTGAATTGAGAAATGCGTGTATCAGATAGGTAGTCCTGGGTAATACTTAATGTTAGTTTCTTGAACACTTTATAGGACCATCCAGGCTTGTCTGCACACCATGGTTTCATGAACAGTTTTCCACATGTTTTCTGATGCAGAAGCTCTGCTCCCCCTCTCACGCAAATGTCTCAGTAATTACAATTGACTAAACCTTGGGAACGACATATTAGAAGTGATTCTCCAGACTTTGTTAGCACTGATCTTTTCATCAATTAAAAATTTTATATCCATCAATCATGTTGTTCCACACTGATGAGCCATACATGATTGTTAAAACAGGAATTGAATTGATAAGGCCATCCCAATTTTGAAGTCAGGCAACCTGTTAATGTTGTCCATCATTACTTTGCCAGAAGGCGGTAACTCATTCCTCTGCCATCCGCAATCAGTGTGATCTTCCTTGAATAGGCCCATCAGAAGCATCAAGTTGTTCCCATTATGATTCTTCCTTGCTAGTGCTTTCGACAAAATTTTCCATGATTGGCAATTCAACCACTCTCTAATTCTTTTGTGGAGTGATGTGACACTGATGTTTCCTCCAAAAATGAGCTATGACTTCATTTGTCCCTGATTTTCTGAGCGTATTGGCACAGTTGTTGTATATGTTTTTCCGGTACTATCTCTGCTTTTTGGGCAGGGCTTGAGAATAGGGCATATTAGCAAAATTCAACCAAAACTGGCATTATTTCATCATACTCATCTTGTTAATGTTCATCAACAAGTGTTGTCTTTCAATGGGTATGAAGTCTTCATTC
>CAMTDV010000174.1:0-49219 GCA_947069175.1 Scalesia atractyloides
CTTCTTCATTCAAAGACACAGACAACGATTCCAACTTTTCGGTTTTAAAATCGTTCGTCAAACATATAAGTGATTGAAATGAAAATGGATAAAGAGAGTTACGAATCGAATGTACCGAACAGAATTTTTTTCTCAGAATTCCCGGCAATGGTCGTCGGCTCTGATTTGTGAATTCCGTCTGATTGAATCAATTAACAGTTTTGATCGATGAGTTGTGAAATTAAGTTACTAAACAATAGATATCATGGGGTCTAGATATTGTACCGATTCACAGCGTGATTTCGGAATTTATAGAGATTTTCCGGCGAGTACAAGATTTCCGGCAACGTCGTCTGGGATCGATTCTGGTTGAAGGATTTAAGTTAGTATATGTCTAACAATGGATTGAAGACGAAAGAGTCGAGAAATTTACCGATTTGATGTAGTCTCGGTTTTCCGGCGAAAGTCCGGCGATTGCAGAATATCTCCGGCGAGTGCTAATACTTCGAGAATTTGTGCGATTTGAGCGAAAAGATTACCAGAGACTTGGGTGTGTATTTTTGGGAAGAAGCAGAATGTATCGAGTCCGAATTTGATCTTGATTCGTGGTCAAGGTTTTCTCCGGCGGTTACGACTTGAATTGGGGGGACTAGACACGGTTATAACCGATGTCGAGGTTTAATACACGCGTTTAGTCAAAGGAAACTGTCGACAATTGCCGAAATCGTCGGTATTTCCGGCGACTGCGAATTGGGCGCGCTGATTACTGAATTTGAGTTTTGAGTTTTATTATAAGTATTAATTGTTTCATTATGTTAACAAAGACAGCGTGTGGCGGAGTGGTGTTGTGGTTGTTTGATAAACTAGCTGACCCGGGTTCGAAACCCGGCAGCTTGATATTATTTTTTTTTGCACTTATTTTTACTTTTTAATAATTATAGTTTTTAAATTCTAATATGTTTATTAAATATGTATTGTTTAAAATTAATATTGACCATAAATACGCAAAGAAATTTTAAATTGGATATTTGATTAATAAACGAAGCGGGTTTGGAAACCCGTTTTTTCGACGGATGTTTACACTATGATAGTACTATAGGCTTCTTCGATGGTTTTGGGGCGTGCGGCGGCTACATGGTTCATAATCACAGGCGAGAGGCCAGCGAATGAGCTTAGCAATTGCTTTGGGAACGTATCAACCTGTCCGGGGCAGATGTAACTAAGTTGTTTGAACCGCGCGACCAATCCTTCATCATCGCTCCCTGTTGGGTGAGATTCCAGAATTCGTTTTCGAGCTTCTGGGTCTCATGGGAGGAAAAAAATTGATCCTTCATGAGCTGCTTAAGCTCGTCCCAAGGTAGTGCGTGGCTGCTTCGTTACCACACTTGTTCCTTTCGGTGGTCCACCACTCGAGGGCTCTCTTGCGAAAGACCCCTGTGGGTTTAGGGTTCGGAGTTCATCAGGGTACCCGCCCTGAAGAAAGGTATGTTCCATAGCGTCGAACCAATTGATCATGGTGTGGCACCGTCCATGACAGTGAACTCAACTGGTTTTAAGCTATGAAATGCTTGAATTGGTAAGACGTTTTGGGGGTTTCGGTTAAAACTCATTAAATCAGGTTTTATAATTGACAAGAATGGCCCCTGTAGTTTAAGAATCCAGAATTACACTTTAAACCTTGGACTTATTAAAGAAAGGTATATATTAACACTAATTGTTAATATATAAAGAATTAGCATTTAATTTTTGTAAAAAAATTAATTAATTTTATTAACTAATTTAATTAATTAATTTATATAATTAATTTAATTAATTAACTTAATAATGAATAGGTAATTATATTTTCGTAACGAATTTAGTTCAACGAACAACGAGTTTCACGGATTACAAACGTTTCCAATCACGTACAATATTATAATAAAACAAATATTAAGAATCTCGATTTCATTATGATCATAGTCTCGGTTTTACAATGATGCGATTAAAGATGTTTACGAGGATTACAAGCTTCCAAAAATAGAATTATAAGACACGGTTTCTAAATAAAGAAAGTACGGGAAAGCAAGGCGTTACAGGCAGGTCCTTGCGGACCGTAAGGGGTAAGCCTTGCGGTCCGTAAGGACCTCTGGCGCCCACAACATTTCAAATGGTCACGGACCGTAAGGGTTTAGCCTGCGGTCCGTAACCGCTTTCCAGAAGCTAAGTTTTGGCATTTTCCACTATTAGTCCCTCAACTTCATTCCTCATCATAAGTGGATATAATTTAGCGTTTCAACAACATTGGTCCCTCCTGTTTTATCATACGGTATACGAGGATTACCGGGACACGTGTCGGAATATAATTGGACGTAAAAACACGTAGTGTTAAAAAAACTAAAAAAAATCGAAGTTGTGTTTTTCGGCCCTTACGGTAGCTGTAAAATGGTGATGACATAAGCATGACATCACTTTTTACAGCATTTACGGATGCCGTAAATGAAAAAAACTTTTTATTTTTTTTATTTTTGGAAAAGTTGATTTTTTTAGGATTTTTTGGTAATAAAAATATTGGAGAAACCTTTCGTAAGGCCGAGTTCTCTAAGTTCTCACAACTCGTATAGATTTTCATTTTACCTTAGCCCTATATATATATAATATATATATATAATATATATATATTTATATAATATATATTTATTATTCTAGATTAACTATAAAAACAAGCATTTTATCTCTTTAAATTTGAGTGTAGTATTGTTATAATTGTTTTAATTAAAAAAGAGATATAAATTACATGGTTAACAATATTTAGGGTGAGGAATAACTCGTTTACCAAAACCGAAGCAAAAATAGAGGAAATCGAACATAAATCAACCAAAGATTAAATTAACTGAAAACTGATAACTAAAAACGAAATTAACTAAAAACTAGTTATCAGTTTTTTTTGTACCCACGTTTAAACCAAAATTAATTGAGCCAAAGCGAACAATTCATCTTTGTTATATTTCAAACTTTTATACTTGCAGTTCATGTATTTTATATTTTATACATTCATTTCATATATTTATACTTTCATTTTATTTGTTTGTACATCCATTTCAGGTATTTATACCTCAATTTCATTTATATTTAAACAACAGTTTTAGCCCAAGTTTAGTTTTGCCTATTAACCGAAATTAAACGAAACAAACCAATAACCATCAATCTAACATAATAAAGCAATTGATTTACTGAAAACATAGTGGTTAATAAAATAAACTAATCAGTTAATTCGGTTTCGGTTGAGGAACCGAGCCAATTGAACCATACACATCTTTGCAGTGTCTGTGTTTTCCGTCGCATATCGCGGGCACACATCTAGTACATACAAACACAAGTTAGGTCTACGAAACCGAACTAAAATAAACCAAATACTGAATTAACTAAAAACTTGTTAACCGAAACCCCAATTAACCAAAATCGGTTATCGGATTTTTTGTACCTTCATTTAACCAAAATTAACTAAACCGAACTATTCATATTATCATATATTTCTAGATTTTATACCTTTAGTTCATGTGTTTCATATTTATACCCCATTTTATATTTTTATACCTCCACTTCATGTACTTGTATATCTATTTCATGTATTAGTACCTAAATTCCATATATTTTTAATCGAAAGTTTTAGCCCAAATTTGGTTTTGGCTATTAACTGAAATTAAATGAATGAAAAAAATCATCAGTCTAACTGAATAAACCAAACCGATTAACTGAAAACGGTTTGGTTAATAAAATAGACTAATCAATGACCTCGATTTCAGTTGAGGATAATTATTTAATCAACCGAACAATGCACACTGTGGCAATGTTGTGTATCGGTTATCGGTGAGCAAGAACTAAATCGTTAACCAAAACCAAACTGAAAACAAATGAAACTGAACCGAAATCGACCAAAAACTGAATTAACTGAAACCAAATTAAGCAAAAACCGATTATCAATTTTATTTGTACTCTCGTTTAACCAAGATTAGCTAAACCAAACCAAATCATTCATATTTTCATCTATTTCTATCTTTTATACCTTCAGTTCATAGATTTCATATTTTATATCTCAATTTCACATATTTATACTTTCATTTCATGTATTTATACCTCAATTTCAAATATTTTTATGCACAAGTTTGGTTTTTGCTATTAAAATTAAATGAACCAACAAAAAACAGTCAATCTAACCGAATAATCAAAGTGATTAACCGAAAACCGATTGGTTAATAAAATAGACTAACTGATGACTTTGGTTTCGGCTTCGGTTGAGGATAATAACCGAACCGATCTAACCATTCACAACACAATGACATGGATTACCCGATTACTACGCTTTTGGTGTATATCTATCACAATAATGCTACAATAAATATTATATGAATAAGAAAACTACCGAAAACAATTATCACAATGCAATGTGTCGCTCCCGCTGCATCACACGGGAATCCTGCTAGTTTATATTAATACATTTAACCTTTTAAATATACATTTCAAATAAACCTAATCTTCTAAACTTTTCTTTATATTTCTTGAAAGTTTTATTTAAGACATTTTCTTTTATACTACTTTAAAAATCACTAATTTAATGCGTTAAATTTTGTTATTTTGTGTAAGAAAAGGATGAATCATTTCAAAGATAAAATAACATGATAATGTTTTTATTATAAAAACTTAATGTTTAAGAATAAAAATAATAGAGTTAATTATTGTTTTCATCCCTGTGATTTATCAAAAATCACTATTTCAGTCCATTAGTTTTAAAAATTGCTATTTCAGCCCCTGTGGTTTCACTTTCGTAACCATTTCAGTCAACTTCGCAACCATTTTAGTTCTTGTACTTACAAAATAAATGGATTGAAGTGGTTACGAAAGTGAAACCACATGGACTGAAATGGTTACGAAAGTGAAACCACTGGGACTGAAATCGCAATTTTTTAACTAATGGACTGAAATAGTGATTTTTTACAAACCACAGAAACGAAAACAGTAATTAACTCAAAATAATAATTCATATATCAATATATAAAAACATTAAAAGAATGATTTTTTTTGTTATTGGGGTTTGATTATTTTGGTCTTTTATAAAATGCAAAACCAAAACCAAATCTTAAATTTCGGTTCGGCTTTTTATGTGGGATTATTTTTTCCAGTTTTATGTTCACCCCTAGTCTCCTACCCTACTTGGTATTAAACCTCAAAGAAGTTATAATATAACAGTTCTAATACATTTAACATTTTAAATAGACTCTCATGGTGTTACTTTATCAAAACACATGGATTTTTTTTTTCAAATTGAAGCTTATAAATTATAATTGATTCAGTGCTAATATAATATTGACCATGCATACGGATTTTTTAATCGTAATAGAGGGGTAAGATCCACTAAAAAGTGGGTTTTTGTCTAAATAACCTAAAAATTATAGAGATGATATGTGACGTTTCTTATAAGTAAGATGAAGGGTATTTTGGTCATAAAACAAAATCCCTCACGTTTTTTTTCTTAAACATACAACACAACAAATCTATTAAAAAATACAACATAAAAAATTTAGCACAAGAAAAAAATATAGCACAAAATATGTAATGCAAAACATTTTTTAATTTTTTTTTATTTTTCATATTTTATATAACAACATAGTGCTCAAATTAAAGATAAAATGATGTTTGATTTTATGATGTATTTTTTTAAATAATGTCGTATAAAAAGTTACGGATGTTTAAAAACTGGGAAGAATATTCATGTGTCTTGCATTTGTCTAGAAAAAGTTAACAAATAGGTTTTTCCAAGAATGTCGCACTCCTCTTCTTTTTCCTATCAGTTCATCTTAGCAATTGATTTTAAAAATGAAAGGTTAGGATCTTTTCATATCGTACTCAGACCAAATTAACATTTTTATTGATGTACCCTCTTAATTGACATTCCCTATATTTATTTATATTGCATAGTAGTAACTTATATACAAATATTTTAATAAAGTAACTTGATTATAGAAGTAGTGTTAAAGTATAATGAGATAAAGGCACGTGATACTAATGATATAAATGTTTATTTAATTTACACCTTTTATCGTCATATGACTATATTAATAAAGAAACGTAAAAATGTATGCTATTCTGTCCTTTATCAATTGCTTTTTAGATGGAACCTCATTTGCTATTCTGTCCTTTATCAATTGCTTTTTAGATGGAACCTCATTTGGACAGTAACGATGTGTGTTATTCTGTCTTTTATAGATCGGTTTTTGGATGGACTATGGAGCCTCAATTTGACTTATACGATAGTATTAATAGCCTCTGCATAGGCGTACGTCGACCCAAAAAAATCGATAAAAAATTCCGACGTGGAAGATCTTTGCTGACGTAGAAGATAGAGGATGAGGAGAGAGAGGATGGTAGACCCATAGCCACGGATCGTCAATGTGGGAAGAAGAGGGGCGATGTGAGGGGAGATGAGAGAGGGGGTGGGCATGCTCTAAGGTTTTTGACTTGCTATGGTTTCGGAAAAAGTTTAGGTGACAATCTTGAGGACACCAAACCGTTGCTTATGCTCTAACGTAATTTAATTTAGTTGTGATCGGTTAAAAACATGCGAGTCTTCTTAATCTTTACCATATATATTTTATACATTCCCATCAATACGCATATTACTCAATCCGTTAGATTATTTGTCAACCTGGAAGAGTATGATCAACCTGGAAGACTATTAATTACAATGATAAAGTTTATTAAAAAAATCATCTAGCCTATTGTCACCAAATCATTAGGCCAAGCCTCAACTTGGTGGAGTGAAAAGATTGGTCTATTTTACTTTTCAATTGTAATCTTCTTAAAATATGTTTCTAGCTACTCGCTAAAATTGTTGCAACTTTATAGGGATATATACATACACATTATGCTTTGTCGTTTAAAACAAACAAATATATCCCATCATAGGTCGCGTCTCACCTCATGAGATAAGGTCTGTACTTATAAACCTTAATCGTCGTTACTTATAATAGTTGCTGAAAACCCTAGTAATTGTTCACACGTGCAACCATAAACCCTAGTTGAAACAGCATGTTTTTATCATGTTTTAGTAGTAGAAAGAATCTATTAGCAACCTCTTCGTCAGCACAAACCGACCAAAAAAAGACTGTTCCAACCAAGATTCACCCTTGCCACTGCCTATCGTCGGATCTCTTAGGAAAACACAATAAACAAAAAAGAAAGTATTTTTACGTTCCAATCTGCAATTTGGACATACAAATTCGTATGTTATCTATAATACCATATAAAGCATTTCATTGGGACATACATGTAATTTACCCTTGTAATTTTAAGACGCCATAGAGTTCCCAAGCTAATTTCCCCAGCTTTTTGTCCCTTGTTTCCAGATATGCCCCTTGAAAACCCAATCGACTGCATCGTGCCTTCTTTCTTCAATTGCAAATGAAGCGTCTCCTCTTCCGGCGGCTTCCATCACCCCCTCTACTCTATAATAATACTTTGAATGCAATTGAATGGTAAAACATATTATCGATGAGAGAGAGAGAGAGAAACGTCAGAGAGAAGAAGAGGGGAAAACCGGCGAGGATAAAAGGAGTCACCGGCGACAATTCCGACAACTATTAGGTGCGGGGGTTGTACCGGTGGAGAGCCTAGGTTGAGGCGAATCACCAGCGACGATTTTGGCAAGGATAAAAGGAGTCACCAGATGGTATCTTTTGTTTACGCACACTTTCTTGAAACACATTTATCACTGTTTTCTATCAATATGAACTGGATTTCTTCTTTTTTTGATATTTCTTTTGGAGGTATATAAGCATATGATCCATGCTTTGTCAAATGAAGGGAGATGATAAAAGCCCTAGCCGCCGCCTCGGGCAGGTTCCGATGACTGCGAGTTATTCAGGTAAGATGTTTCATGTTACATCTTTAGTTATCCATTTTTAAATGATTTAGATGTTTGAAATACAAAATATAGTAAATTACTTTTGATGCTTCATGGTTGAATTAGGGTTTTTGCTATTTGGCTTGCTCGTAGATTGATTTGTCTCATATACAGGATATACAGGATGAGGTGATGATTACTTTCTAATCGAGCCGAGCCGGCTCGGCTCGGTTTCAAACTAAGCCATATTTTTCCAAGTGAGCTCCAAGCTGCGAGTTTTTTGGACATTCCTATAATGAATTTGTAAATGCAAAATTGGTTCATTCTGTCAAACCAGGAGTATAATCATGGAAGTTATAATCCTTTTAGCAAGTGCATATAGGATTTGCTGGTTGTCTAGATGCAATACTTTACAAAGATTTGCATCTTGGGATTGAACCATCAACTGCAACGCAAAATATGTAGGCCTAGCTGGCATGCTTCCACTAATGATCTTTCCTTTTTAGACTATGGGGTATGGTGGGATGGGGGTTTGGGACATGAGTTGACACGTGGGTTGGGTGAGCTCCACTGACAAGACCCAAAAAATTTGGGAGTATGGTGGGGCTTGGGTTTGGGGGGTGGCTTGGCCAAATTCTTTTTATTTTTTTTTAATTAATGGATAAACCATAGGGTAGGTGCACCCATTGTCCACCGCCAGCTTAGATGGGTAGCCCTACCCAATGCCCGGGCTTAAAGCCACCTTTCCCATTTTTTGTTTTTGGTTATTTTATTACATATGATTTCATAATTGCATTTATGTTGTGATGCAGGTTTAGAATATACTTCCCACTAAGATCACCTTTTATGTTAAAGCATGATCTCCCTTGGACTTTCACATTTGGAGGTCTTGTGGCAATACCAAGGTAAATTAAAGCTAGATGTGTCAAGTGGTTATGTAAAGAAAATAGCTTACAATAAAATGGACTGAATGAGTCAAAAGCTATCCAGGGTGTGTTTAGTTAAAAGTCAGATTATATAAGTAATAATATGTTTTTTGTAATCGTATGCAACCCACTTCTTATTTATAATTTTTTTCTACAAAAGGCGTTTTCTATAATTTTGTCGACAATACTACCCGTTTTGATCTGTCATTCTACCCCCATTCAGGTATTTTTCATCTGCATTTAATCATTTTTTTTTGAACTTGTAAGTAGGTTAACTTCGTGGGTACATGTCAAAGCTGGAACATATGGGTACAGGTCATCCATGAGGTTTTAAACTTAAATTCTAAAAAAAAACTTGTTATTACTAATATGAATCCTATCTGAATTCTTATATTACTCTTCTAAATAGAATTATAACTATTTTGAAGTCTCAGGTTCAGTTTTTATTATTGGTGCTAATAGGTCGTTACTGTGATCCGATTATTCCTTAATTTTATTGTATGGTGCTCATGTGGTATATTAAGTGATTTCTTAAGTTATGCGTTTTGTTTTAGCATTGTTGCTTCCCCTTGATCAATGCCCACTTTCAGATTCATGCGACATTTAGTTTTGTTCCGAGGCTATCTCTAGGAATGGTACCCAAGTTTTAAGAAAGGATGGGAAGAATAAAAACATCCGCGGAAACTATCCTCTCTGGTTTGGTGAGAAAGGTGGGGGATATAAAAGAATAGCAATTCCATGGTCTTATCAAGTCTAAACCAACTCAAGGGTGCAATTCTAATTTGGAACTGGTATTGAGGTTTTTCCTCAGAAGGCCATTTAGGTTATCTTGTTATTATGGTGATTGCTATAGTTTTAGTTTTTTTCACTTATTCTAGCAGCTTCCTAGATCCTTTGGTGTAAACTAATGTAATGGTGATTTTGAATGGAATGGACAACAATAGCTGCAATTCAAAAACTTCGAAGTTTATAGTAACTTTTTCATGTATTTTGCGAGCTCTTTGATTTCTTTTTCATTTTACATTTTGTTTGCTCAAGTTGTGTTTTAAACCCATGTTTCCACTATGTGTTGTCGACTCCGCCGCAACGCGCGGGTTTTCCACTAGTATACATATAAAAAACAAACTAATTGGTACATATAAAAAAACAAACTAATTGGTTTGGTTGTTTTTTAGCGTTTAAATGTTTACCTACACATGTATAAGTAATACAAGACCATCACTACCGGATCACGCCCCTGTAACGGTGGTCATGATCCGGCATTAAACATCAATCCGCCCCCACGTTAGCCTATTGGCAGCAACCATCGTTAAAGGGGAGTGGGGGTAGTGGTGGGCCTCACACCCCCTTGACCAATCGCATGTTTTGTTCTTTTTTTATCATCTTATTAGATTTATATATATTAATATGGTAGTGGTACTTAAAAGTTGTGAAGCTATTACACACCAAATGTGAAAAAAAAATTGAGTGAGAGCTCATGCTTGCGGCAGTGATGTGATAAACAATTTATGACTTGACGGTTAAAAATTGTGAACCCATAATACATAAGCCTAACCTACACATAACAGTAGCTGTGGTAGGTTATATAACTAAACAAAATTTGTTCATAATTTTTTGAATTTTAGAATAGATATATCAAACATTACATTTAAACTATTTCTTCTATTCTAAAATTTTTTCGAGATTAGAAAATGAATTTTTGAATTTTTTTTTCTGTCCTCACAAAAAAATTGTAATATGGTTTCAACCTTCTTAATTGATTAACATATTAATTATTTTTTAAATGAATATAAAGATAATTTTCAGTTAGTGATATAAGGTCTTAAAATAACTTTAAAGACAAAAATAATATGTAAATATTAAGCACATGTAACTTTTGGCAGTTGGCACACCAAGGCATAAAGGATTAAGAATGAGCTGGAATGCCTGGGAAGGAAGGACCTTGAATGATGATTGTAAAGGGAGGCAGAAGGTCCCCAACTCCCATAGTGCGCTCTAAGATTTGAGGGATTGTGTTCTTAGTGGCGAGAGATGACTTAAGTCACTTTGGGCCATTATTCCAACTTATATGTGTACTCGAATCATCATTCTGTAATTTGACTTATGGGCACTTCACATGGGTTGTAGATGATGGTGCTGACAAATAATTTTAAGTGTTGAATATAAGGAATAACCGTAAAAACACTAGCGGTCAGGGTTGTAAACGAACCAAACGTTTTCCCAAAAAATTTTTTTTTGGGCCCTTTTTAAAATTTTTTTTTAAAAAAAAAAAAAAAAAAGGGTTTTTTAAAAAGGGGGGGAAAAGGGTTTTTTGGGGGGTTTTTTCCAAAAAATTTTTTTTTTTTTTTTTTTTTTTTTTTTTTAAAAATTTTTTTTTTTTTAAAAAAAAAAAAAAAAAATCCAAGGGTTTTTTATTTTAAAAAAAAAAAAATTTTTAAAAAAACCCCCCAAAATTTTTTTTTTTTTTAAGGGGGTTTTAAAAATTTTTGGGGGGGGGTTTTTTTTTAAAAAAAAAGGGGGGGGGGGGTTTTTTTAAAAAAAAAAGGGGGGGGGGGGGGGGTTTTTTTTTTTTTTAAAACCCCTTTTTTAAAAGGGGGAAAAAAAATTTTGGGGTTTTTTTTTTTTTTTTTTTCCCCTTTTTTTTTTTAAATTTTTTTTTTTTTAAAAAAATTTTAAAAAAAAATTTTTTTTTTTTGGCCCCCCCCCCAAAAATTTTAAGGTTTTAAGGTTTAAAAGGGGTTTTTGGGTTTTTTAAAATTTTTTCCCCAAAAGGGGGGGGAAAAAATTAAATTTTTTTTTTTTTTTAAAAAAAAATTTAAAAAAAAAAAAAAATTTTTTTTGGGGGGGGGGGGAAAAAAAAAATTTTTTTCCCGTTTTTTGGGGGGGGGCTTTTTTTTTTAAAAAAATAAAAAAAACCTTTTTTAAAAAAACAAAAAAAATTTTTTTTTCAATTTAAAAATTTTAAAAAAATTTTTTAAAAAATTTTTTGCCATCCAGTGGACTGGTCTAACCGGTAAATACTTGTTTTTAATTTATATTAACCATTACCGAAAAAATGTTTTTCTTTTTCACGTTTTTAAGGAAAAATACGATGACTGGTCGAAAAAGTGTTGAATTTCAAGGTTTCTTTTGCGTTTTTTGATTAATTACAAGTGAGATTACAATAAAAAGAATAAGAAATTGAGCGTGAGGTTATACCGATTGAATTTCCTTTTTTCCGGCAGAACCTCCGGCAACGCAAGCTCTTCGGGCCGATGTTTTGAGAGAGTATCTTAGAAAGCTTAAATTGGTGACTTGGTAAAGTTAGTTCAGATTAACTCAGAGATTAAGACTCGGTTTTCGGGGAAAATACAAAATATTTCGGCGAGTGAGTTTAGCTGAGAAAGGGTGGATTTTGAGAGTAAAGATTTTGGAGTTTTGGGTGTGTATTTAATAGGGTAGATAATGTTGGGTCTGAAATTTGTCTCAAATTTGAAGTCAAAGGTTTCTCGGCGGTTACGCTGATTGGGGTTAAAAGTCGGTTATAACGTGTGGGAGTTAATTCTTCGGTTATGAGCAAAACGTAAATTAACGGCGAAGTCGTCAGGATTTCGGACGACTGCTAATTTGGGCGCATACTGAATTTGACTTTCGACATTATTTTTAATTAATTGATTCTTTTATTAAAGAAATCAAAAGGCGGGCGTTGTCGGGTGGGTTAAGGTTGTTGAAACTACGACCGGTTCGAAACCCGGCATGAATAAAATTTTTATTTTGTTATTTTTGACTTTTTAAAAACTAATTTATTCCATAATTTTTTGTATGTTAAATTTAAATTTTTGGATTTTAAATTTAAAAATTTTTAAATGTTTTTAAACGGGGGTTAAACGTTTTTTTACGGTTGTTAAAGCGTACAAATTTTAAGGGTGAGGAGTTCAAAACCGGGGGAAACCCCCTAAGGAAAACAACCAATTTTAACCCAGTCCCGGTAAGTGTATCAAATTAAAAAAATTATTTTTTTTTTATAAAAAAATTTTTTAAATTTTAAAAATTAAAAAATTTAAAAAATTTTAAAATTGAAAAGACTTAACCACCAAAAACAAAAATTTTAAAATCTTTAAACCATCATTTATTACCAATTTGTATTTTTAGTAATTAAATTACATACAATTCTTTTATTTAAATTAAAAGACCCAATTTGAACAATTCCCTTGGGTTAATTTTTGGGAAAGTGCTAAATTTATTATAATTTACAAATTTATCATAAATCCATAAAAAAAAAAATTTAATTTGGTATTTTTTTTAATTTCTTTTTCCTCCCGGGGATGGGTTTCAGGGTTATTGAAATTCGGGTTCCTTTGTTTAAAACCTGACAATTTCTTTCCTTCTACGACCTCATTATGATTTCATTCTCATTTAATAATTTTCATGTATTTTAAATTGGTTTTGTTTTTTTTAAAGTTGCTTACATTGTTTTAAATTTTTTAAAATAAACAAATTTAAAAACAATTTTTAAAAATTTCGAATTTTGTTACCAAAATTTTAAATTAACAAATAAAAGGAAAACCATTTTTTTAAAAATTAAATATTTAAGCGATTGTTTTTTTTTTATTTTTTATTTTAAATTATTTTCATTAGTTTATTTGAATTTAAAAAATAAATTATAAATCTTTTTGGTATAACCCAATTTTGCCCATTTTATTCCCCCTTGAACCCTAATTCCCCAAATTTTTTTTAGGGGCCCAACCCTTCAAAAAAACAAACAATTCCAACAATAAAAACCCTTTAAAAAAAACCAAAGAACAAAAGGAAATTTTTCAAACAGGATGTCCCAAAACCCCCCTTTCCCAAAAAATAACTAACACAAACAAAAACTAAACCCAACCAACCAAGTCCTTTCCCACCACCTCCTTCCCCCCATTGGGAATGTATGGAGGTTGGCCTTTTTAACTCCAAACCCCCCCACAAAACCAAACCCCCTCTTAAATCCTAACAAGATTTCTTAACCCGTTTTTTAACTTCATGTGTTTTTCAAATTGTTAACCCCAATTTTCCTTTTAACAAGGCTAAAGCTTTAAATACTAAAGGGAATTCATTACGTAACACCATTCTTAACGGTTAATTGGAAATTGAACCCTTTTAGAATTTTTGAAATTCCAAAATGCTGGCCAATTTAATTTTTGTGGAAGAACTAAATGTTTAAACCTTTTCCCAAAACCAATGGGAAGAATTTACATTTTTTCTTAATCCTTAACAATAATTTCTCATGATTCTTTTTATGCAAATTTTTTTAAAATAAAATTCTTAAATTTGTCTAATTTTTTTAAAAAAAATTTTATCAATGACTAATATACTGGGGTTTTAAGGTTCCAACCTGATTTTATCAAAACAATATTTAAGTTCTTGGCTTTCTTCCCCCTTGGAAAAGAAAGAAATTTAATAAATAAAAAATTTTTGCAAATTCCTTTGTTTTTTCCTTTTTTCCGGTTTCCCCAAATCCCGAACCGTTTTTTTTAAAATTTTTTAAAACTTTTTAACTTTTCTTTTAAACCCTTTAAAGGGTTTATAAAATTAAACTCTTGTAAATTTAATGCTAATTCTTGGGGCCCCTTTTTCAAAAAAAAATGGGTCTTCCTGTTTAATTGACTCCAATTTACAGTAAAAAATTATATTAAAACGAAAAATCAGAAGGGTCATGCTTCCTTACTCCGTTGGTTTATCAATTGATTAAAAAAATCAAAAAAATTTTTCCCTATTTTTTTTGGGATTTTGGGTTTCCCCCCCCCTTTAAAAAACTATAAAGGGTGTAAATTTTTCAATTATTTGATTGTATTTCATAATCCTAATTACTTTTAAACGAAAAGAAATAAATTATTCTTTTTCAAATAATCCATCCTATTTGATTATTTTTGCTAATTCTTTTCAAAAATACCCTTTTGTTCCAAATAAATTAAATTGGAATGACTAATCCTTAAATTTGTTTTTCATAACCAAACCATCAACCACTAGATATAACTAACCAAAAAACATGTATATGAGCCTACTTCATCATTCAAAATCACAAACTTTTTGTACCAAAACACGTTATAACATGGTTATACATAATGATGCACATGCACATTTTTAATATTGGCAATGTAAAAAGTAGTGTATTACGAATGATAGTGTAAATGAAAGTACAATTGTCTACTACTGGTAGTGTATTACGGAATTTGTCAAAGAAATGATACATATGCACATGTGCATCGATAATTGTTACTCGGATTTTTTTAGTGACGAAATATAGCGTTTTTTTAATAATTAAAAAAATTGTGTGTTCTTTAGATTTTTTAAGGTATTTTTTTATGTTCACATTGGTTCTCGTGATGATAAGTTTTTGCAAGTTTTTAAATAATCCAGATTTTTCTAGGTGCTAAAGCCTTGTCCAAACTAATAAAAGCATGTGTTATACCTAGTGAAGGGGGAACGCCGCCTTGCATGTGGGTGTCACTTACTCATGACTCATTTATCATATGTTAAACCTATTCAGTGATAAGTTTTTTTAATTGTTTTTTTACTTGTAGGCGTTGTACAATGGTCAAAAATTTAGAAAGCAGTCAATAAGTTGGAATCTAACGAACATGACTGAGCTAACAGACTCACCCCGCTCACACAAGCGGTGGTGCGGTGTTCTAGTGAGCATGAGCCGATGTGACACTTTCTCCTCTCCATTCCACAATACTTAACACATGCTCTTTAACTATTTGGCTAAGTTAATGGGTTTATTTGTTATCTAAGTCACCCTTTGAAAATGTTTTGTAAATAATTGTCACTTAGAGTGTCATACACGTATCACACATAAAAAATAAGTAGCACATGTTATATAACATAATAAATTTTTTATCAGTTTCACATGAAAGTGATGATGTCTACATAGATCCATGATGATATTAGATACATATGATGATGCTATCCAACGAAAAAAAAAGTAATAACCCTATAATAGTTATAAAAGTAATATTAGGATAAAAGAATGTAGAGAACTAGTACACAGAAATCAGAATTAACTCTATGTTTTATTAAATAAAAACTTTCTGGGATCTTATAAATTTGTAGAGGGTTTTTATAACTTAATTAAGAATAACAAAAACGTAATGTATCAACTTAGAAAAATATAGGTGACCCACCGGCCACCACTCCTTGAATGGACTTTCTGTTACAAGAATGTCCTTTTCTTAAACAATAAAAGGTTTATAGGCTTTATAGCGATGATCTAATTTATATTTTTTATTCATTAAAATCCTATTATTTATACTTATTTTGTCTGAAGTAAAATGATGACCATGTATATATTTTATAATATCCTGAAAAAAAAATCTTATCTTATAAACTTTATGTTATGATTTTTATTTTTTTAAATGAATTTTTTTTAAGATAATATTATTTTAGATTCAGAAAACTTGCCAAGTTACATCAAAACAGAAGGTAGCCGGGGTAACAAGCTGCGCCACCAATCCTTTCTGAATTGCAAACCCTAACCTTCCAAATACAAATCCTTGTCCCCTTGGGTTAAGATTTATGTTGGTTAAGGTTTGATTAAAATAAAAATAATGTTTTCCGTCATTTTTGAGAACCATACATGAACTACGTAAGTTTTGGTAACAAAAGAAGCAATCAGGACACTTAGATAAACAAATAAAACCTTTTTTTATACATTAATAATTTAATACCTTAACCTTTTTTTATATACATTAATATCTTAAAAATTACATGTGATGTATGAGACATGGGACACCAAACTCATGTTTAAAGAAAGAGGTAAAGGTTCGTTAATAAATTGCATTTTTTTTACAAAGTGTAAGAAGTTTATGTAGTCAATGTGTTTTAAATTTTAGGCATGATGTTTTACAATATTTTGGCATGATATAATATATAAAAACAACAAACGTAACAATTTAAAACACAGTAAAATGTATTTTAGGCAAGAAATCTAAATTAAACGCCATGCAAAGAAAATTAATCAATGTATTTTATATTTAATGCCTAAAATACATTTGATTGTATTTTAAATTGTTACGTTTGGTATTTTTCTATATAATATTGTGTCAAAAAAATCTAAAACATCATGCCAAAAAAATAAAACACAATGTCTACGTAGACTTCTTACACACTTTGTAGGAAAATTGTCCTTTGTAAACTAACCCTACCCGAAAGAAATTTCAAATAAATATGATTAACCATTAATTTTTTTATCCATGTTTTGTGTGACTCAAGCAATTACGAGATGAAATAATTTAATGAAGAAAGATTTTATTTTGAGATATTTATCCTGAAAAACTACGATGAATTTTACTGTAATTAAATTAAAATATATATTAATATTCCATATCGATTTAAATAACGAATGTAAAACACGTAAATCAACCTTACAAGGACACCATTCAAATTGATGAAAGAATAGAATCACTTTCTATTATTTCACATGTATGTGTATGATTTAAAATTGGTTCCCACAAGAGGTGGCAGAAGTACTTCATCACATTTGTTGATTACACGACGAGATATTGTTTTGTATACTTATTGAAAAGCAAGGATAAAACAATAGTAAAATTTGTGTTTGTACAAAACCGAGATTGATAATCCACCCAACAAAGAGATAAAAGTTGTAAGTAGTGATTGTAGATGTGAATGTGTTTTACCTTTCACAGATATATGTACACAATATGGGATTATACATGAATGCATCACTCCTTTTTCTCCTTAACAGAATGCCATTATGAAATGTAAATTTCATGTTGATAAGTTCCGATGCCATTATGTAACTATATTTGGGTGATAAGTTCTGGGATGAGCGAGGAGATACGGGGATAAACTATATTGTTGGTTAATTATCTTTTGAATATGATACATCAAAAGGATGAAACTTCTTAAGAGTCATGAATGGGATAAAATCGTCATACAAATACTTAAAAGTGTCGGGTTTCTAGCCAAGGTATTCTATCAAGACCTAAGGTTAAAAGGATAGGGCCCATAGCTAAAGATTACATGTTCAGTAGATACATGCTCGTATCAGTAGTGCATATCAATTTCTTATGCACGATTTAAATAATCTTGACATACATAAGAACAGAATAACGAAATCGAGTAATGCCCCGTTCTTTTAAAATGTGTTCCTTTGTTTAGGACAAAAATGTAAGTTCCTCAACACAAATTAATGAGAGACATGAATAATCTTAGGTTGAAGATGTTGAGCCTAGACAAAGAAAACACGGAAGGGTTGATAAATTCTTTGGTTTAGACTTCATGACCTACTTTGTTGATGGTTTATCCAATACCTATATAGAAGCGATTACACTTTCAGAAGGACCTCAATGAAAATAAGCCATCAAGAATGAAGTTGACTTTTTTTTCATGATCATACTTATAAGCTAGAGATCTTCCTTCAGATTGTAGACGGCTTGGATATCATAACATTGCATATTCGATTGCAAAAGGCTTTAGTAGAGATTTAGGTTCATACACCGTCAAAAGAATGAAACTAAAGCTCGTTGAGTAGGTTAATACAAAGGAATAAAAAGAATGAAACTAAAGCTCGTTGAGTAGATTAATACAAAGGAATACCTAACCAAAGAAATCAAAGATCCCAATATCTACATTTAATATGGAAACCTAATTGTATAACTAGTGAGGTCAACACTTGGATGGGGGTTACAAATCAGTGGGTACAACAATAACGAGAGCTACACACTCTCTACTCCATCAATATAACAAATTAGTGGCACCATATAGGTTAAGTATACGACTTATAATGGTTTTTGAAAAATCATCTATGTAAGAGAGTAGTGGGTCGCTTCAAACGAGGTTGTGGGCACGCAAATTCAAGACTTCTCACATATCATGTCACACCCTAACAGATGGCGGAAACATCGGGATGAGACGAACAAATTGCTCAAAACGTCATAACCCTACTTTGCGACAATATTTAATAATTCACGATTTCATTGATACTAAATTGATAATACATTGTTCCGGAAGGACAATATGACAAGTTTTCGATGGCATTACAACATGAAAAGAAATACAATAATTAAAACTAGGTGTGTATCTAATCCACCCTAAGTGTTTATTCAACGACATCAACTTAGTTTCCTGCAACATGTATTAAAGTAATATATATCAACAAAAGTTGGCGAGCATACAAGTTTGATACATAGCATAATAAGGAATAAGTTTGTCTCATATCCAACATGGCAACTTTGTATATATTTGTCATAAACTTACTAAACATGTGCTCTTATATGTCAATCCAAAGTCTAACGCACTCATGATTACCTAGCATTGTTATAAATGGGTGTAACTAGTTTACTTAACAATACCACAAGCATACGGTCGGGCGTTACTCCTATAGCGCTATATTTGTTAAGGTTGGCTAGCAAAGTTAATGAGCATATAACACAAGTCTAACATAGCATGCGATAATCAAATATATAAACAAGTATCATGTTATAGCGGATAGAGTAAATATGTAAACAAGTTTTATTGTGTTTTATACATGTCGCACCTAAAATGTTAAAATAAAAACGGGATCAAGTATACTCACGGTTTTGCAAGCGTTCCTACTTGAAATCCCGCGAGAGTTGTTGATGGATGAAGGAGGAACACCGAGGTTACCCTACATGAGGTAAACGAAGGTGTGAGTATTGGATTGGTAATGGGAGATTATAGATTCGGAATTGGAATACATGAAAATATTTAATATGAAAATAATCATCTTGTACTCATAGCACTTATTCTTGACACTATTGAAACCTCAAGGGTTTGGTGTGTTTTCATGACTCGAAGATCTATTAGAATCGTAATAAGTGCATGGTCCATAGATGATGTAACATGTTTCTTAACAAGTAACTATTAAGTTATTATTAAGTCTTGTTACTTAGGTATAAAACATATGTAGATTATATAGTATTCATAGTTTATAAGTCAAGCATGAGGTAGAAGATCAAAGTCTCCATTTAGGCACCTCTTTGAGTCATAGAATTCATACATGGGGTTGGAAGAACAAGCTCCCATTTAGGTACCTCTATTGTTCACCACTACACTTGTGTGATACACACTAGGAGGTCATGAACTTACAAGATTAATAATAATAATAATAATAATAATAATAATAATAAATGGAATACATGGCTATCAATATACCAAGTAGTCAAGTAAGCTACAACCCGGTGAGCCGACGTCGATACAAGTCGAAGGCTAGACGGGTTGTGTTACTTTTATCTAGCAAACCACATTGGGATAGTGATGAGAAATCATCAAGTAGTGTGTGGATTCTCATTTAGGAGAGCCCAAGCTAGTCCATACATCACACATTCATCAAGGTTTAACTTGAACACTACTTGTGGGTGTAAATCCTAATCAAAACAGAATATTGTGAAGTTTTATCCTCTGATTTAGCATGTCTCAACCTTTTTTAAGCCTAACTAACCATGGATGAGGTTATAAGCATTAGGACTGTCACACCCCCGATTTCCACGTATAACCCGGTGGGCCCGGTGGGGAGTATCGTGACGTAGTTGATATCATCATAGTCAATTATACACAGTTACAGCATAGCGGAAGGCTTGGAATGAAATTACTATTACAACCCGAAAGTTTAAAGTACGAATAAAATAATATACAGACGGTTGTAAAAAGGATCCATGGGCGGATCTATAAATGAATACATAAAACTAAGTTCCACAGACTTAAGGCATCTAGGGATTTGCAAAGTCCTCTTATTATGCCAAGTAGCTCCAGCCTATTTCGTGAGGTACCTGTCACTTAGTCTTTGGAAAATACGTCAGTTTTCAGTGGTAAATACAAATAACTGACTCATTTTGTTAAACATTTGAAAATGTTAATTTAGATGCACAAGGCACAAAAATCTTTTATAACTTGGGTCAATTACATTTAAAATCTTGTATAAGTTTTTACATGTTTTCATACTATTAGGGTCGGTTTGAAAACCGAACATGATTAACTAACTCACCACATATAAAACCCACAAAGGAGTTATCCCCAACTTGTGGGTAGTTATATTTTAGCATTTGCATCTGTCAGGTGTATGCCTACACCCCGTGCTTAGGTCATGGCCATCAATAACTTAGATGAGCCGAGGATATCCAGGACATGGTTGTTAACCCCCATAGTTTTATGTTATCAAACAAAACAGAATTAAACGGGTTATGCGGATTTATTAATCACAATCCGACTAAATGATCCCATACCCGACCAAGCGCAATAATTCCACCGTATCCCAAGCCCGTATAAGGGAAAATAAGTTAAATGTATTTACCTGAGTTTATGTGTATGCACAATTCAGCCGTATGATACTTAAGACCGTATGAAGGTATCTTCTAACGGGTTACTTAATCTGGAAGGAAGGTTTTTACATAACCTATTAGGATCCTAGTGGTCTTTATTTAAGTCAAGGACTTCGATGGTTTAGTTTAAAAGATGGTTTACGGTACAAAGCCCCTAGATTAAGCGGTGACCGAAAAGGAACGTAATTTAGACAAAATATGAAGACTTGTATAATATGGGTAAACTAAACACTTCTGGATTTTGAAGCAAAGATGCCAAGGTTAGACCCTTTCGGTTCGTTCGTGAAAAGTAGTCACATAAGCCGAACCGAACGCGTATGAGCATATACAGGTAACCGACAAGACCTATACAAGTTTCCTAGTTATTATGCTCAAGATATTTCATAACATCAGTGGGATGTCCACAAGTATGGTCCTAAAAGTTTTGAAACCGAATTAGGCTCTATAAGGGCATTTAGGTCATTTTGAGGTTTATAAAATGGGTTTACATGCAAACTGAAGTTTTGGTTATAAACATTCTGTAAAATAATTAATTTATGATATTAGTTCAGTAGGATATCATACATATATGTGATTTTATAGTTTATGGCCAAACTATGCCCCGTAAGGGCATTTTGGTCATTTCACATATGTTTTAGACTCATTGGGATCTGATTTCATGTCTTATCCCTAATGTAAAAATACTTAAAATCATTTACAAATTCATAGGTAACAAGTCTTGGGCGCTAAATATATTTTAAAGTCAAACTATGTGCTTATTTAGCGTAAAAGTTGTAAATGACGATAATTCCGAAGTTTAAGTGATTCTGAGATATGACCAACTTGAGGCTTCGAATAATTTATTTATCATTACAGATCATAGCAAAAAGTTTACATGTTAATTATATGTAGAACTCATTTTATTTGCTAAAAGGTTATTATCGTCATTATAGCTTATGCAAGAACTCAAGCTAAGGTCAGAAATAAATCTGACCCATCATCCCAATAATTCCTAAATATGATATCATAACAGTAGGTAAAGAGCTTTGTGTCAAAATTATGTTTTTAAACATGATGCCGTTCTAAGGGCATTCTATCCTTATAAAGGCATGAATTTCGCTTTTCTATATAGCTTCAGTTTATGACCGGGTTTGGAGCATCAAAATACTCGAAATATGTTTACCAATCATACCTAATTCGTTTGCATGTCTAACTACTTTAAAGTCTCATTTTTTACAAAAGGGCATACTAGTCCATCTGTTAAGCATATAACGGAAACAAGCATATGCGCTTAGATTACTAAGTGACCAAGTAGTATAACCTCAAGGGTTATTCTATAACATAATATGGTCACAAAAGAACCCTAAGGCATTAAGGAAATAAGCTATTTTGGGTCAGAAACTGAAGTCAAATAAAAGTCAAGCTTTGCGACTTTCGGTTGCGAACCGAGCTTAGACTTAGAATTGTCGGGTTGAACGTGTTTAACATGTCCTAATAATTTTTACCAAGTTATTAAAGTGTTAAAACAATTTTATAACCTTCATATTATCAATTTGATTTTTATTAAAATCTGACTATTTGACTTTTTATTTATTTATTTTGACCCGACAATTAACTAAGTAAACGTGGTAATTAGGAGGTGCCCTTTTGAGGGATTAACACCTACCTAATTACGATCACGTAGCCATATTCCCTCGAACAAATGGCTGACCGATTAGGGTTCTAAAACCGAAGGTCAGAGCCATTTTGCGGCAACTTGACTTTCGGTCGTTAAATGCTATAAGACCGAACTAGAGTGGCTAAGAACACTTTACTACAAGGTCCTAGCTCGAATATTAGACTTAGAGAGCTTCCTTTTTTATCAGAACCCCAGAGAAAGCAAGCAAGAAAGAAAGAATGATTATAAAGGTGCAAGTTCAAGTGCTCACCCAAAGCACCTATTTATAGTGCAAGGACCATCACAAGATCAATCCAGGTGTTGCAAGGTGTTCTTAGAGTGTCTCCAGGTGGTCCCTAAAACGAGTATTGAGCAAGCTGCAACCACTTGTTCGAGAGGATGGTTTTTGGAAGCTTATGTATGGGGAACAAGCAAAAATTCACCCAGTATCATGCCTTACAGACCGTAAGCATGGGACCCTACGTCCGTAAGCATTCTGTCAGCGAACCAGATTTTTTAAATTGTGGCAAGTTGGCCCTTCAACTTATACAATCGCATTTAGGTCTTGTAACTTGTATAATGCCATCATAGGTGATAATAAGCATGAATGGGAGTATAAATAAACTTTTAGATTCCCGGTTCGCGGTAGACCTCCGAAGACACTAGTTCGCTCGATGACGCTTTTAAAACCCTTTTAAAATAAACTTTTCACGCTTAGGGTTTAACACACGTGTCTCACATCAATGGTCCTGATTTTGCGAGGTGTTACATCCTAACCCCCTTAAAAGAAATCCGACCTCGATTTACTGAAACAAGTGTGGGTATTTTTGTTGCATAGTGGACTCAACTTCCCATGTATATCAGGGCCTTTACGGGGTCCCATTCCTTTTACAATTGGGACAGCTTCCTTCGGAGGGATTCTTAAAATTGTCGATCCTCAATTGATACTGGTTTCCCTTTTGACAAAATTTTAGGCTTTCAAACAATTTGCACTCTTCATATGGCATTGCTAACGGTTCATCGCTAGGACATTTCTTTAAATTGCATACGTAAAAACATTGTGAATTCCCTTTTAAGCCTTTGAGGTAAGTTCAGCCTATAACCACACTACCACACCCTTCGATTATCTCGAATGTCCAATATTTCTTGGGGTTAGCTTTCCTTTCTTACCAAAATGCAAACACTTCCTCCTTTCCAAGGTGATACTTTTATAAACCTTTGTCTCCCCACCTCAACTTAGAGGGTTTTTTTCTTTTTTCTTCGTAACCCCTTTTGCCTTTTCTACAGCCTTTAGAAAAGATCACGGGTCTGAACAATCTTTTCTATTGTCTCTAGGGCAAACTCAGGTCCTGGTAGTTTGACCTCCCCTACTTCGGGCCCCAAAAACGGGCTTCTTTATTTTTGCCCATATAAAGCGTCAAAAGGCGCACCTGAATGCTGGGATGGTAACTGTTATTGTAGGAACTCAATCAAGGAGATGTCACCCCAAATACCTCCTAATCAATGACACATGCCGGAGCATTTTCTTCTAACGTTTGAATTGTACGCTCGGGTCTGCCCATTTTGTCTGAGGATGGTAACGGGTACTAAAATTTAATTTGAGTGCCTAGAATTGTTGGAAACTTTTCCAAAAATGAGAATTATATCTAGATCTCAACGGATACATAGATATTGGTACTCCTTGGAGAGACAAAAAATTTTTACAATATCTGGGCTAGCATGTGGGACTAATAGTCTTTTTGGGATGGGTAAGAAATGAGCTACTTTGGTTAATCTGTAAACTAGGACCCAAATTGTATCTTTTTCCATGTTTGTTTTGGGGAACTTGGTGATAAAATCCAGGGTTCCCCATTTCCCTTTTCCCAAATGTGGGAAGTTCTAATTGTGGTAGTAATCTGACAACCTTTGGGTTCAACTTTAAACTTGAGAGCACTCGACTTTTAGCTACATGGGGGGCTATGGATTTTTTCAAACCCATCCACCAATAGTTGCTTTTAAATCCTGATACATTTTGTCACCCCCCAGGGGGGAACCGAGACCTGGAGTTAGGAGCTTACGAAGGTTTACACTCTAAGTCTCCCCAAATTTGGAACCCAAATTCGACCATTTAGTCTGGGGATTCCACCCTTTTTCCAGGTGACAACTGATCAAAAGATGCCCAGTTTGCTTGCCGGAGTTATTCCAAATTGCTTCTTTCTGCGCATTCAATACTTCTCGTTTAATTGTTCTTAAGTTCGATACTTTTGGCATTAATCCGTATGGGTTTAAACCTTTCCTTTCGGATGAGGGCATCGCGACGACATTCGCTTTACCAGAGGGTACGAATCCGCAATCGTAGTCGTTTAAATTTTCCCCACCAACGCTTTGGCCTCAAAATTGAGTTCTTTTTTGTTAAACAATGTTGGAGACTTTTGTGATCTGGATAATCACACTTTTTGTTTCCATATAAATAATGTCTCCTTTAACTTAAGTGTGAATAAAAACGCACCCGATTCTAGATCGTGGGTAGGTAATTCTTTCGTTCACTTTTAATTGTCGTGAGGGGGAGGCTTTTCCCTTTACCCCTTTGCAAAAGCACACGGGCCCATCCAGTAGGCGAAGCATCACAGTAAACTACAAACTCATCTCCCCCTTTCTGGAAAGGGGTGAAACTAACATTGCTCAATTTCTCTTGAGGATCTCAAAGACCCCTTTCCGCCCTAGGACCCCAATTAAATTTATATTCTGCGGTCAGAGTATTAAAGGGCATCTTTTCCCTTGAAATTTTCGATAAATCTTCTTAATATCCGCTAACCCAAAACCCTGCGATTTTCGTAGCATCTTAGGTGCTTTCCCGTTTCATATTGCTTCTTTTTTAGGGGGGACATTTGGGAATACCCTTTTGCTCACTCACATCATGTCCAAGGAATTGGACTCGCGAAGCCAAATTCCCACATTTGAGAATTTCAATAAACTTTCCCCTCCTGCTGAAGATCCTAGGAGCCCGAAGGTGTTTCCCCGGATCTTCCCCTGATTGACGAAGTAAATAAGTACGTCATCTATAAATAAACTTGATGAACTTATCTAGGTATGGCTTGCAACCCTATTCATGAAATCCATGAAGTTGCGGGTGGGGGGGCCCCGGAGAGAAAGCACACTAAGAACTAAATAATGGCTGTACCTTGGTTCGAAACGCGTTTTGAGGCACATCTTCAGTTAACTCGAGTTTGATGGTATCCCGACCTTAGGTCAATTCTTTGGAAAGAAAAACTTGCCCCTTGAAGTTGATCAAAAAATCGTCGATCCTGGGCAAAAGATAACGGTTCTTATTTGTTCCTTATTCAAATTCGCGGTAGTCAAAGCACAGGCGCATTGAACCGTCTTTCTTTTTTACAAACATATAGGGGACCCCATTTGGGGACCCAAACTGGGTTGAAAAGAAACCTTTCCAGAATTCATCTAATTGGGTCTTTAGTTTCCTTCATTTCGTGGTGCTAAGCGGGATGGGCGCGTGCAACTGGGCTGCTCCCGGTATAATGTCATCCTGAATCTACTGCCTCTCAGAGGTAACCAGGTTTTCATCCGGAATACTCTGGATATCAGAGATACTGAATGTCTTCTACCCTTTTTGGGTGTTCCAATGTCCTTGTCCACATAGATGACACATCTTGTCACACCAAAAACCCCCAACCAGGCGAAACATCGGTGAGCAAAAACGAGTTTTCTCATTGCTCACAACATTAATAATGACAATAATTAATTAAACCATATTTCATTTCATAAAAATGTCAAATCCCTCAATGAACAAAACAAAGAAAAACATTACTTTGCAAAGTCATAACAAAAAAAGATTTTCATCGACATTAAACCTAACGTCTAATTTTGGGGGTAATATCTTGCTATATTTTTCTAGCATCTTTCCCTCACACCGTAACTTTTTAAAATAATGTCAATCGGAAAGCAAAGGCATACACAAGTTTAGGATAATACGTATGAATAAGTTTTTAAAAAATCCCATGCAACCAAATCTATACAAAGCAATATCAAGGCTGCGATTGGATCGTGAGTTTTCTATACTCTAAGCATGTAAAACGAAAGCTAAAAATAGTTAATGACCTAAAGCATAGCAAACGATAATCCAAGACAAGCATCAATATAAATCAATTTTCATTATCGGGATCGTTAGGTGTGTTTCATAAAGTTGTAGTTGCCTGTTTTGTAGAGGAAACAGGTACAACCCGAAAAGCTTATAAACAAAAGTGGTCGAGTGTACTCACGGTTTGCTAATCTTTTCTACACATGACAATCCTGAAACGTTGGTTCGTGGATGACGCCGATGTTATCCTACAAAGGAACGAGGCGAGAGAGAGATTTTGAAACGGGAGATTAGGAGTAGTCGAAGCATGATATAAATAATTTGATAAAGTATTTATGAACGAAATATTCATCTAATATTAACCACTCGTTCTTGACAGACTATTGTAACTCTTAACAGTTGGATTGATTTCATAGGTTCCGGGGAATATTAGAATCGTGACAAGAATTACATAGCTTTATGATAAACTTAAAAACTTGATAGTATTATAAGTTCATATCAAGTTTCGTTTTAAGAATTAAATATAGTTATATATATATATAAAAATCATTATAATCATGTAGAAGGTGGAGGATGAACGCATCCACTTTTGTAACCTCTATGTCATTATGGCAACGTAGAGGTTGAGGTTAAACCAGCCACTTTGAACCTCGGATATGATGCACTACACACAATTACCATTGGAAACAAGAAGGTACAAGAATAGATACTATACAAATGTAAAGACAAAATATAATGTGTCCATCTAGATCCCACAAGGAGCCAAGGTTCAACAACACCGACGTGACACGAGGACAATCGTCAATGGCTTTGTGTTGAGTCACTTGAAGGTCTAGCAAACTAGTTTGGGATCTTGATGAAAAGAATCAAGTGATGTGTGGTCTCAAGTTAGATAGCCAAGCTTCCTTGGGACACACATAACAAGCATAATAGCTTGCATCACTGTAGCTTATGCCTCTTCAAAAACAGAAAGTTTAGGTGTGAAATACACCCTATTTCATGTTAACAAGCTTGTTTAGGCTTTACTAATCATAAGCTTGATTGTAACACAAGACACAAGTTTTTGAAGTTAAAACTCAAGTTGATAAAAGTTAGACAAAACAGAAAGTTTTGGACATGTTGGCATTTCCAGTCTGGATTCTCCATTGGAGAACCCTAGAATCAACCCAAGTATATCCAAGCATGTAGAAATAGAGTGATTTCGTTAAGAAATGAGTGAGTACACCTCACTTTAGTGGAAGATATAATTCCGCGAAACATTCTGAATTTGCAAGGATCTTGTGTGATTGAGAGTGATGTACGAGAAGTAAAGTGAAATTGGTGATAAGAGTGGGTTTTATAGGGAGGACTAGGTTAATTAGGTGAGTGTAGTTGGGTTATTAATTTAAAGTTGATAAAAAAACTCCAATAAAACAATCCCAGTCCACCCAAAACCCTTGCTTGCCGGCCCTCCTTTACGATTCAGTCCTGACCCGGAAAAAAGCTTATATGCTTGTGTTTCCGGTTCTTCAGATGTTGGCTAGTGGGTGAGGGTGGACGCTTGGCTGTTGAAACCGAGGTCCCGGTCGAAACCCGCGGATCTGCGGTTTGTATATTATATTATAATAATGTTTTTTTTAATTAAAACCCTTAAACTTTTAGCTAAAAATGGCAAGATTATCACCTGAAGGAAGAATTCAAGAATTACAATTTAGACCTTGGACTCTATAAAAAAATATATATGTCATTTATTAACCTTTAATCCTATATGTTAATATATTTAAAAAAATGGCATTTTCGTTTTAGTAAAAAGAGATTAATTAATTTTATTAAATAATGTGCATGAATTAACTTTTTTTAATACTATTAATATTAATTTAAATTTAGAATAATAATTATATTTTCTAACGAATTTAGTTAACGATACGAAGTGTTCCACGTCTTTTGATCTTGTTTACGCATACAAAAATCCATGTTTGCGAGTTAGCACAACTACGTTTACAAATAAGATAATCAATACACGAGTATGTTTTATGAATTAAGTATGAACAATATAAGGTGTACACAAGATTATGATAATCACAACATAATATAATACAGTTCTCCATTAACGTCCAAGGCTCGTTACAACGTGTACAACAAAGACGAATACAAATACATCTATGACAGAAAATAGAAGTACGGTACAAGGTTTTCCAATAGAAAAAGCAAGAAACCCGGCGTTACAGTCGTCCCCATCCTTTAGGAATTGTTCATTCCGAAATTTAGGAAACATAGGCAAGAATATGAAACTAGTCCTCATATCACTTTCAGTGCCAAAGTGAATACGCGCCACGTTTTTTACCTTCCCGTCGAACCTTGCCTATAGGAATATGACTGCCCTCAATTTGCTCTGTGTCCACAGTCCATATTGCTGTCCGTGTTGTCTTCCACGAAAGTGCAAAGTATCATTATTTGAAAAACTTCGAGTGGATCTGGAGTCCTTCTTTCAGCTGACACTTTTCAAATTGAAACAGTAACACAGAGCTCGTTGCTATGCTTGAGTAAGCATCGATACGCCTACCCGTTGCCATCCTTTCGAAATCTTGAAAGGACCCACATTCAGGAGCGAATGTGCCTTCTTACCAAAACGAACAACACCTTTCCTAGGTAGCAACCTTAGAAGTACGGTCCACCTAGTCGAATTCCAAAGGGTGGCGGTCTTCTATCACACATAGCTCTTTTTGTCGGCTTCTACGTTTGAGCAAGTTGTCACGAAATCGCTGTAGACTTGTCCTCCCTTGTATAAGTTCGGGAACCGTGAGTTTGTACGTCCTCCGATCTCGTGCCCAACAAATAGGCGAACGCAACTTGCGACCATACAGTGCTCAAATGAGCCATTGAAATTCGTCCGTGATACTGTTGTTGTTCGAGAATTCCTACCAAGTAAGTGCAATCCCATTGTCGCCATCTTTGATACGCATGATCGAACATATCCTCTAGAGTTTGAATCAGACCTCCGATCTGTACCGTCAGATTGAGGATAAAAACGGGTGCTAAGATTCAAACGAGGGCCAAGGGCGGGTTGGAAAGTTTTGCCAAAGGTAAAGTGAAACGAGAATCGCGATCAAAATAATAGTCACAGAGAGTACTGTACACTAATGATTTCACTCGGTAAGATACGAGCCAATTTCTCGACTTTGTAATCTTCACTAAGGCGAGTAAGTGTGGCGGAATTTGGTCAAACGATCGATATAAACCAAATGTTTCGTGACCAGACAGGTACAAGCAATTTCGTGATGAAACTCCTGCTATCTCTCCCATTTCTAGACAGGAATTTCTGGCTGGTTCGAGCAAACCGAGGACTTGATGTTCTGCCTTGACTTTAAACACACGTATGGTATTTGCCAGCGTAAGAGCGGATATCACTTTCAATCAGGCCACCAAAAGAGGCGCCCAAGTTATGGAACATCTATTCATTTGGCCAGATGAACGGAGTATCGGATTTGGTGAGCTTCGTCCATCAAATATCTGACGATTAGATTGATCGGAAGCCAAATGCGACTAGGTAAGTGAAAGAATACCATCAGGCTTAGCTCGGGGTTTTCGTTTACATAATTCAACCTCGTTATCGAGGTGACCCGCGTTTTGACGGAAAATGGTGCTGTGTCAAAGCACTCGGTGAGTTTTCCCACGATTTGGTAGCAACGAGCTACTCTGTGACATGGAGTCTTTCACTAATGCATCGCCAAGACATTCGCCTTTCTAGGGTGGGAGCAGGATATCACAGTCGTATCGTTAACAAGTCTACCCAACGACGTTGACGCATGTTGATTCCCTTATGATCAAAAGATGTGCTGAGGCTCTTTGGTCTAAATACCGTAAACTTTGTACCTTAAAAGTAGTGTCGCCAATCTTAATGCAAAAAACATCGGCACCATATTCAAGGTCGTGAATAGTAAGTTTTTTCCTCATAAATTTTTGAGTTTCCTCACGCGTAAGCATGACTTTTCCCGTTGCATGAGAACTCAACCAAAACCTGGTTAGAGGCAGCGCACAGACACACGACGAAATCTTCGTTCACCATCGTGGAGATGAGGATAGGAGCATTACAAAGCAGGCCTTGAGCAGTTGAATATTCCTTTTGTTCGAGACCCCAATCAAAAGGTACCGTTTTGAGTCAACGAGTCAAAGGAACGGCAATCTTCGAGAAGTTCGAATGAAACGGCGATAATACGCAGCTAGGCCAAGAAACAACGAATTTACAGGGGCGCGACTTAGGCATTCCAATTCGTCCACACTTCTATCTTGGCAGAGTCACTAGGAAGACCAATTCAGTGACGTGTACCTAAGAAGTGGAAACCTCTTTAGCCCAAAATTCGCACGTGAAAGTTTTCAATAAGACGTTCATTTTGCTAAAGCTAAAAGAAAGACCAAATGTCGTGCCATGTTCCTCTTTCGTCTTGGAGTAGATTAGGATACACGTTGAGAATAAATGACGAAATGAATCGAGAAAAGCTTACACACACGGTTCATGAGATCCCATAAACACTGCAGGAGCGTTGGTCAACCAAAAGGCATGACCAAGAACTCGTAGTTGGTCCATAACATGGGCGAAATCGAGGTTTTGGATACATCTTCCTCGAATACAACCCGAAGTTGAGGATCAGCCGAACGGAGGTCAACCTTTGAGAAAGCACTCTCGCGGCCTTTCAATTGATCGAAGAGATCGTCATTACAGAATGTGGGTATCGGTTTTTGACTGTACGTTTATTAGCCTCAAAGAACCGAAAAAAATAAAATCAAAAATGCATCATCCGAAAGACCCATCTTTCTTCTTGACGAACAACACACGGAGCGAGCGCCCCAAGGGGAAAGTACTAGGCCGTATAAAGCCTTTATCAGGAGAAGCTCTTGAAGTTCTTGATATGCTCTTGCATCTCCGAGGGTGCCTAAAATGAAAGGAGCTTTTGCAACAGGAGTTGCGCCAGGGATCAACAATACGAAAATCGACAGCCCGAGAGGCGAGGACCAGGAGATCCTCGGGAACAACTAAAGGGAACTCACAAACGACAAGGAACATCACTTATATGCTTGGACCGTTGCTGTCTTTCCCACACCCACACGTGGGCGAAAAGGCAAAGTACTCCGTACGCAAGTACTTTTTTCGCTTTGAATGCAACACAGATGCTTCGAGACCCTTAGAAGTTCTCACCATAGACTGTAAAGAGTCACCTTGAGGTAGGAAGATGAAATGAAATTTTCAGAAACAAACGACTTCTGCTACGAACTCTTTAAGCCATCCATGCCTACTATACTTAAAGCTAACCATTTTGCAGAGGTATGAGTCGATGCAAAACTTAGATCGTTTAAGATTAGGGAGCAAACAGAAAGAACAAGTCAACGAGATGGCCTTACCATAGCGACTCTCGATAAAACAGCAAATGGATTAAGCATTTGAATTTTTTCGCACTTAGCAAGGTTCAACTTCAACGATACAAAACTCTATCGCGCCATACAAACAACAAGTACATAGATATGGGTCCACAACAGAACGTACCAGTGATCATCGATTTGTACTTTGGGCTTGCGCGATAAACGAAAGCCCGGCCTTTCGCTATGTTCGGTTTGTTGTTGCTGCTGGTTGTTGGTGGCGTTTCCGGCAAACGTTGCGAAATGGTTAGGATCACCACAATTTGTAGCAGGTTCGACCAGGTGTAGTTTGGTTTGGGCGGTTGGGGGTAGATTGGGGTAAATGCGCTTGGTTTGCTGGTTTGGGAGTCGATAGTATTTAAGAGGTGTCCCAACCTAGTAACATTTGCACATGTTCGCATGAGTCCAACAGATGGTATTGCAAGTGGTACACTTTGAACCAATGAACCTTGTCCAGGTTTTGGTGTTTTGGGTATGCGACGGCGTTTAGAGATGTGCAGGGGTAGGCGGAGTGACGACCGCATTGTTGGTTGAGAAGAAGCCTTCCCCTTCTTGTTCCGTGTTGTGGGGCTGTTGGCTAAGGTGTGATTCGGTGTGGTTTGGCAATGCTTGGTGCCATGCTTTCGTAGGACCTTGTCGTAGCCCCCTGAGGATGCAGTTATGTTTGAGTTGAGGGTTATGGCAGAGGCTGCCTCGAGGGTTTTCCGGTTGGCTGCGGCTACATGTTCAGGATCACCGGTGAAAGGTAACGATGAGCTGGCGATTGACTTAGAACAATGACTTCCCAGGCAAAGATACATAACTGGTTTGAAGCGCGCGCTCAATCCTTCAGACGACACTCCCCCTGTTGTGTCAGATTCCAGAACTCGATTTACAATTTAGGCCTCATGGGAGGACATAAGTGCTCCTTCAATGAGCTCCTTAAGCTTTTCCCAAGTCATCGCGTGGGCTGCTTCGTGGCCACCGTGGTCGTTCGGTTGGGCCACACACTCGAGGCTCTTCTTCGAAGAACCCCAGTGGCATTAAGGGTTTGGAGTTCCGCCGGCAGCCGCCGGAAGGAAGTTAAGATCTTCGATTCACTTTGGAATTGTCGACGATTCTCTACCCGAATCATTCCCATGTTTTATGAGCCTATTCTTTTTATGTGACTCAAATTTTATGTGTTTTAATACTTGTTACCTCATTCATTTCAAACCGTTACACACTCGCACGTTTATCGCAATAAAAAACAATAATCCTCGTGAACAAACTAAATTTATACTCTTTATTTGTATTCATACGTGAGTATACGTGTTATACTTGTTGAACTCATGCAAACTATGTGAACCATACTTGTTGAATCCAATTGTACGTGAAACTTATGTGAACTTTATTATTACCCATGCATGCAAAACCAATTTTCTCTTATTACGATCAAGTCTCATGCTTTTTCTTGTTTACAACCTCTAGATGCCTCCTTTCCGTACCTCGTTGAACCGCCTCAAAAAGTTAAAGAAGACGGATTCCCAGAAGGAATCCAACAACGAGGACTAGATATCGAAGCAAGAACTGACTGGGCTCGTTTCGGAGCAAATGGCCGGGCAAATGGCTAAGATTATACCCGACATTGTTAGCCAAATCCACACCATACACGCCGAAGCCACACCTAAACCATCTTACCAATTCAAGCATTTCATGGCTTGTAAACCAGTGGAATTCACTGGCATGGATGGTGTTACCGCCATGATCAATTGGTTTGATTCAATGGAGCTTATCTTCCTTCAGGGCGGCTGCCCTGAGGAACTCCGAACCCTTAATGCCACTGGGGTCTTTCGCAAGAGAGCCCTCGAGTGGTGGACCACCGAACGAAACACGCGTGGCAACGAAGCAGCCCACGCGATGACTTGGGAAAAGCTTAAGGAGCTCATGAAGGAGCAATTATGTCCTCCCCATGAGACCTAGAAACTTGAAAACGAGTTCTGGAATCTCACACAACAGGGAGTGACGCTGAAGGATTGATCGCGCGCTTCAAACAGTTAAGTATCATTTGCCCTGGGCAAGTCGATACTGTTCCCAAGTCAATCGCCAAGCTCATCCGTTGCCTCTCACCGGTGATCATGAACCATGTAGCCGCAGCCAACCCGAAAACCCTCGAGGAAGCCTATGCCATAACCCTCCAACTCAACCATAACTGCATCCTTCAGGGGCCTACGACAAGGTCCCTACGAAGCATGCGCACCAAGCCATTGCCACACCACCGAATCACCTACCCCTCTAGCCAACAAGCCCCACAACAAGAACAAGAAGCAGAAGGCTTCTTCTTAAAACAATGCGGTCGTCACTCCGCCTACCCCTGCACCACTAAACGCCGTCGCCACTACCCAAAACACCAACCAACCTGGACAAGGTTACATTGGCTCTCACCCCAAGTGTACCACTTGCAACTACCATCACCCTGTTGGCACCTCATGCCGAAAATGTGCCAACTGTAATAGGTTGGGACACCTCTCAACTACTGTCGCCTACCCCAGAACCAGCAAACCCAAGCCCTTTTACTCAATCCTAACCCAAACCGCCAAACCCAAGCTACACCTGGTCGAACCTGCTACAATTGTGGTGATCCTAACCATATCGCCAAAGTTTGCCCGAAACGCACCAACAACCAGCAGCAACAACAAACCGAACCTGCGAAAGGACGGGCTTTCGTTCTCACCTCAGCTCAAGCCCAAAGTTCAAATGATGTCATCACTGGTACGTTCCTTGTGAACCATATCTATGCTACTTGTCTGTTTGATACTGGCGCCGATAGAAGTTTTGTATCCGTTGAAGTTGAACCCTTGCTTAAGTGCGAACAACTTAAATGCCTAATCCTTTTGCTGTCGAAGTCGCTAATGGTAAGACCATCTCCGTTGACTCTGTTCTTTCTGGTTGCTCCCTAATCTTAAACGATCATAAGTTTTCCATCGACCTCATACCTATGCAAATGGGTAGCTTTGACGTCATAGTAGGCATGGACTGGCTTAAACAGTTCGTGCTGAAGTCGTTTGTTCTGAGAAATTCATTCATCTTCCCCTACCTCAAGGTGACTCTTTATACGACTATGGTGAGAAACCTTCTAAGGGTCTCAAGCTTATGTCGTGCATCAAAGCGAACAAGTACTTGCGTAAGGAGTACTTTGCCTTTCTCGCCCACGTTGTGGAAAAGAAAGACAAAGGTCCTAGCATAAGTGATGTTCCTGTCGTTTGTGAGTTCCCTTCTGTTTTCCCCGAGGATCTCCCTGGTCCTCCGCCTCCTCGGGCTGTCGATTTTCGTATTGATCTGATCCCTGGCGCAACTCCTGTTGCAAAAGCTCCCTATCGTTTAGCACCCTCGGAGATGCAAGAGCTATCAAGCCAACTTCAAGAGCTTGTTGATAAAGGCTTTATACGCCCTAGTACTTCCCCTTGGGGCGCTCCCGTGTTGTTCGTCAAGAAGAAAGATGGGTCTTTTCGGATGTGCATTCATTATCGTGAGCTCAATAAACTTACAGTCAAAAACCGATACCCACTTCCTCGTATTGACGATCTCTTCGATCAATTGCAAGGCGCGAAGTGCTTTTCAAAGGTTGACCTCCGTTCTGGCTATCATCAACTTCGGGTTTCCGAGGAAGATGTATCCAAAACCGCATTTCGCACATGTTATGGACACTACGAGTTCTTGGTCATGCCTTTTGGTTTGACCAACGCTCCTGCAGTGTTTATGGATCTCATGAACCGTGTGTGTAAGCCTTTTCTCGATCATTTCGTCATTGTATTCATTGACGATATCCTAATCTACTCCAAGACGAAAGAAGAACATGGACGACATTTGCGTCTTATTCTTCAGCTTTTGCAAACCGAACGTCTTTATGCCAAATTCTCCAAGTGTGAATTTTGGCTAAAAGAGGTTCAATTCTTAGGTCACACCGTCAATGAACTTGGTATTCATATTGACTCTGCAAAGATAGAAGCTGTGAAGAATTGGATTGCACCTAAGTCGCCCTCTGAAATTCGTTCGTTTCTTGGCCTAGCTGGGTATTATCGCCGTTTCATCTCGAACTTCTCGAAGATTGCCGTTCCTTTGACTTCGTTGACTCAAAAAGATAAACCTTTTGTTTGGGGTCTCGAACAAGAGGAATCTTTCCAAACGCTCAAGGACATGCTTTGTAATGCTCCTATCCTCACTCTCCCCGATGGGAACGAAGATTTCGTCGTGTATTGCGATGCCTCTAACCAGGGTCTTGGTTGCGTTCTCATGCAACGGGACAAAGTAATCGCTTACGCGTCGAGACAACTCAAAATTCATGAGAAAAACTATACTACTCACAAACTTGAACTTGGTGCAGTTGTTTTTGCATTAAAGATTTGGCGACACTACCTTTATGGTACAAAGTGTACGGTCTTTACCGACCATAAAAAGCCTCCAGCACATCTTTGATCAAAAGGAATCTCAACATGCGTCAACGTCGTTGGGTAGAATTATTAAACGACTACGACTGTGATATCCGCTACCACCCTGGTAAGGCGAATGTCGTGGCCGATGCACTTAGTCGTAAGACTCATGTCAAGAGTGCTCGTTGCTACCAAATCGTGGGAAAACTCAACGAGTTGATTTGACAAGCACAATTTGCCGTCATTAACGAGGGTAACCTCGATAACGAGTTGAATTATGGAATCGAAAACCCACCCGAAGCTAAGCCTGATGGTATTCTTTACTACCATAGTCGCATTTGGATTCCCGATCGTCTCAATCTTCAGACTACTTTGATGGACGAAGCTCACAAATCCCGATACTCCGTTCATCCTGGAGCTAATAAGATTACCATAACTTAGGCGCATCCTATTGGTGGCCTGGAATGAAACGTGATATCGCTCTCTACGTCTCCAAATGCCTTACGTGTTCTAAAGTCAAGGCAGAACATCAACGTCCCTCCGGTTTGCTCGAACAACCAGAAATTCCTGTCTAGAAATGGGAGAGCATAGCCATGGATTTCATCACGAAATTGCCTCGTACCTCGTCTGGTCACGACAAACATTTGGGTTATCATCGATCGTTTGACCAAATCCGCACACTTCCTCGCCATTCGTGAAGATTACAAAGTCGAGAAATTGGCTCGTATCTACACGAGTGAAATCATTAGTCGTCACGGTACTCCTCTTGATATTATTTCTGATCGCGATGCTCGTTCACTTCTCGCCTTTGGCAAACTTTCCAATCCGCCCTTGGCACTCGTTTGAATCTTAGCACCGCTTTTCATCCTCAATCTGACGGTCAGATCGAGCGTCTGATTCAAACTCTAGAGGATATGCTTCGATCATGCGTAATCGATTTTGGCGGCAACTGGGATTTGCACTTACCCTTGGTATAATCTCTCGTACAACAACAGCTATCACGCAAGTATTCAAACGGCTCCATTTGAAGCACTGTATGGTCGCAAGTGCCGTTCGCCTATTTGTTGGCACGAGATCGGAGACGTACAACTCACCGGTCCCGAATTATACAAGAGACGACGGACAAGATCCTACAGATTCGTGACAACTTGCTCAAAGCTTGAAGCCGACAAAAGAGCTATGCTGATAGAAGACGCAAACCTTTGGAATTCGACATAGGTGACCACGTACTTCTCAAGGTTGCACCTTGGAAAGGTGTTGTTCGTTTTGGTAAGAAAGGCAAACTCGCTCCTCGCTATGTGGGTCCTTTCAAGATTTTCGAAAGGATTGGCAAGGTAGCGTATCGACTGGATCTACCTCAAGCGCTCAGCAACGTGCATCCTGTGTTTCATGTTTCAAATTTGAAAAAGTGTCTAGCTGAAGAAGGACTCCAAGTTCCACTCGAAGATCTTCAAATCAATGATATTTTTCACTTCCTGGAGAAACCGGTCGAAATCATGGACTGAGGAACCAAGCAACTGAGGCACAGTCATATTCCTATTGTCAAGGTTCGATAGGAAGGTAAACGTGTCGCCGAATTCACTTGGGAAATCGAAAGTGATATGAAGACTAAGTTTCCATATCTCTTCGCTATGTCTTCCTAAATTTCAGAATGAAATTTCCTAAAGGAGGGAGACTGTAACGCCCCGCGTTTCTATGCTTTCTATATTTGGAAACCTTGTACCGTACTTCTATTTTCTGTAATCGTTGTATCTTGTATTCGTCTTTTGTTGTAAACGTTGTAAACCGAGACTTGGACCGTAATGAGAAACTCGTATTTTATTCATGTTGTGTTAATCATAATCTTGTTACACTTATACTTGTTCATACCTTAATCATATAAACATACTCGTGATACTCTTATTTGTAAACGTGTGATAACTCGCAAACATGGTTTGTATGCGTAAACAAGACTCAAACGTGAAACTCGTAATCGTTAAACTAAATTAGTTACGAAAATATAATTATCTATTCATAAATTAAATTAATTAATTAAGTTAATTAATTAAATTAATTAATTAAATTAGTTAATAAAATTAATTAATCTATTTTTACAAAAACTAAAATGCTATTTTATAAATATATTAACATTTAGGATTAAAGGTTAATAAATACATATATATTTTTTTATAAAGTCCAAGGTCTAAATTGTAATTCTTGAATTCTTAACTTCAGGGACTAATCTTGTCATTTTTGTAAATTGTTTAAAGGGTTTTAATTAAAAAATATATATAAATAATATACCAAAACCGGGATCCGCGGGTTTCGAACCCGGGACCTCCGGTTCAACAGCCAAGCGCTCCACCACTCCACCACTTGCCACACATCTGAAGAACCCGGAAACACAAAGCATATAAGCTTTGTTTACGGGTCAGACCTGATCGCAAAGGAGGGCGGCAGCAACGGGTTTTGGGTGGGATTGGGTTGTTTTTTTTGAGTTTTTTTATTAACTTTTAACACTTAATAATCCACCTAAAACTCACCTAACTTAACTTAATCCTTCCCCTATAAAACCCACCTCTAATCCAAACATTTTACATTTTAATCTCTCTTAAATCACTCTCAAATCACCTCAAGATCCTTGCAAAATCAGAATGTTCGAGCAGAATTACTCATCTTCACTAAAGTGAGTGTAACTCACTCATTTCTTAACGAAATCACTCCACCTACTTGCTTGGATAAACTTTGGGTTGAATTCCTAGGGTTCTCCATGGAGAATCCAGACCTGGAAATGCCCCAAAATGTCCACAAACTTTCTGTTTTGTCTAAACTTTTATCAAACTTGTGTTTTAACTTCAACAAACTTGTGTTCTTGTGCTTACAATCAAGCTTATGATTAGTAAAGCCTAACCAAGCTTGTTAACATGAATGGCTGTTTTAACACCCTAAACTTTCTGTTTTTGAAGAGCATTAAGCTCACAAGTGATGCAAGCTATTATGCTTGTTCATGTGTGTCCCAAGGAAGCTTGGGCTATCCTAACTTGAGACCACACATCACTTGATTATTTTCATCAAGATCCCAAACTAGTTTGCTAGACCTAAAGTGACTCAACCCCACAAAGCCGTTGACGATTGTCCTCGTGTGCTCGTCGGGTTGTTGAATACTTGGCTACTTGGTATCTAGATGACACCTTATCATTCTTACCTTTACATTCTTGTATAGTATATAGTTCTTGTACCCTTCTTGTTACCAATGGTAACTTGTGTAGTGGTGAACATAATCCGAGGTTTAAAGTGGATGGTTTAACTCCCACCTCATACTTGACATACATGACACTAGAGGTTACAAAGTGGATGGTTCATCCTCCCACCTTCTACATGATTATAATGATATATATATATATATATAATATATATTATATATATATATATAATTCAAAAACCGAAACCTTGATAATGAACTTATAATCACCTATCAAGTTATTAAGTTTAACACTAAAGTATGTAATTCCTTGTCACGATTCTAATAGGTCCCGAACCTATGAAATCACATCCAACTCGTAAGAGTTACTATAGTGTCAAGAACGAGTGTTACATATTAGTGAATACTTTCGTATCATAATACTTTATCAAACTTATTTTTAATCATGCTGGAATACTCCTAATCTCCCGTTGAATCTCTATACTCATACGCCTCGTTTCCTCTTGTAGGATAATTCAGCGTCATCCTCGAACCAACGTCTTCACGGATTGTCAAGTGTAGAAAAGACTTAGCAAAACCGTGAGTACACTCTACCCACTTTTGTTTATAACACTTTTCGGGTGTAACATGTTTCCATATACAAAATCACGAACACTTAAACTTTATGAAACACACAAACGATCCCATATACATGAAAACTTGATCTTATACTTGATGCTTGTCTTGGATATTCGTTATGCTATGCTTTAGTCATTAACTATTTTTAGCCTTTGTTTGACATGCTTAGCGCTATAGAAACTCACGCATCCACCTCCATCGTGTTATTCGTGAGGTCATGTTAAAACATCGTGATTGCGTTAAGGGTTTGATTATTAGTATTGCATGCCTTGATATTGCTCTTGTATAGATTTGGTTGCCATGAGGAATGTTTAAACTTATTCGTATACGTATGCTATGCCTAAACTTGTGTACTCGCCTTTGCTTTCGCATTGACATTATTTTAAAACATGTTACAGGTTGAAGGAGATGATGCTATGAAAACAATATAGCAAGGACTAGATACACACAAATTAGACGTTAGGTTTAATGTCGATGTATTAATTTTGTTATGACTTTGCAAATGTTATGTTGTTTCTTTGTTTTGTTACATTGATGTATTTAACAATTCTTATGAAATGAAATATGGTTTAATTAATTATTGTCACTTATTAATGTTGTGAGCAATGAGCAATCTCGTTTTTGTCTCATCCCGATGTTTCCGCCATCGGTTGGGGTGTGACAAGATGTGTCATCTATGTGGCACAAGTGACATTGGACACACCAAAACCAGGGATAGAAGACATTCCAGTCATCTCTGAGTATCCAGATGTATTCCTCGGATGAACTGCCTGGATTACCTCCTGAGAGGCAAGTAGAATTCAGGATCGACATTATACCAGGAGCAGCACCAGTTGCACGAGCCCCATACCGCTTAGCACCAACCGAAATGAAGGAACTAAGAACCCAATTAGATGAACTTCTGGAAAAAGGTTTCATTCAACCCAGCTTGTCACCATGGGGATCCCCTATACTGTTTGTTAAAAAGAAAGACGGTTCAATGCGCCTGTGCATTGACTACCGCGAGTTGAATAAGGTAACAATCAAGAACCGTTATCCATTGCCCAGGATCGACGATTTATTTGATCAACTTCAAGGGGCAAGTTTCTTTCAAAGATTGACCTAAGGTCGGGATACCATCAACTCAGAGTTAAAACTGAAGATGTGCCTAAAACCGCGTTTCGAACAAGGTACAGCCATTATGAGTTCTTAGTGATGCCTTTCGGGCTCACTAACGCACCCGCAACATTCATGGATCTCATGAATAGAGTCTGCAACCCTAGATAAGTTCATCATCGTATTTATAGATGACGTACTTATTTACTCTCGTAATCAGGAAGATCACGAGAAACACCTTCGGTGCATCCTAGGACTTCTTCAGCAGGAGAAACTTTATGCTAAATTCTCCAAATGTGAATTCTGGCTTCGCGAAGTCCAATTCCTTGGACATGATGTGAGTGAGCGAGGTATCCAAGTGGATCCGCTAAAATAGAAACAATCATGAATTGGGAAGCACCTAAACGCCTACGGAAATTCGCAGCTTTTTGGGATTAGCAGGATATTACAGAAGATTTATCGAAAACTTCTCAAGAATAGAGGCACCTTTAACTACTCTGATCCGCAAGAATATAAAATTTAATTGGGGTCCTAGGCAGCAGGAGTCCTTTGAGATCCTCAAGCAGAAATTGAGCAATGCTCTAGTTCTAACCTTGCCAGAAGGTGGAGATGAGTTTGTAGTTTACTGTGATGCTTCGTATACTGGCATGGGCTGTGTGCTTATGCAAAGGGGTAAAGAAATCGCCTACGCATCACGACAATTAAAAGTGAACGAAAAGAATTACACTACCCACGATCTAGAATTGGGTGCCGTTGTATTCACACTTAAGTTATGGAGACATTATTTATATGGAACTAAATGTGTGATATACTCAGATCACAAAAGTCTCCAACACTTGTTTAACCAAAAAGAACTCAATATGAGGCAACGACGTTGGATGGAAACTTTAAACGACTACGATTGCGAGATTCGCTACCATCCTGGTAAAGCGAATGTAGTCGCCGATGCCCTCATCCGAAAGGAAAGAGTCAAACCTATACGGATTAATGCCAAGAGTATCGAACTTAAGAACAATTTAAACGAGAAGCTATTGACTGCACAGAAAGAATCAATATTGGAAGTTAACCTTCCCGAAGAAAAGCTGGGAGCATCTTTTGATCAGTTGTCACCTGGAAAGGATGGAATCCTCAGACTAAATGGTCGAATTTGGGTTCCTATTAGTGGAGGACTTAGAGATGTAATCCTTCAGTAAGCTCATAACTCCAGGTACTCGGTTCACCCTGGGGTGACAAAATGTATTAGGATTTAAAAGCAAACTATTGGTGGATGGGTTTGAAGAAATCCATAGCCACCCATGTAGCTAAATGTCTGACGTGCTCTCAAGTTAAAGCTGAACACCAAAGGTTGTCAAGATTACTACAACAATTAGAACTTCCCACATGGAAATGGGAAATGGTAACCATGGATTTTATCACCAAGTTACCCAAAACAAAACATGGAAATGATACAATTTGGGTCATAGTTGACAGATTAACTAAGTCAGCTCATTTCTTACCCATCAAAGAGACTCATAGCTCCGACATGCTAGCCCAGATATATGTAAATAAAATTGTGTCTCTCCATGGAGTACCAATATCTATAGTATCCGATAGAGATACTAGATATACTTCTCATTTTTGGAAAAGTTTCCAACAATCTCTAGGCACTCGATTAAATTTTAGTACCGCTTACCATCCTCAGACAGATGGGCAGAGCGAGCGTACAATTCAAACGTTAGAAGACATGCTCCGAGCATGTGTCATTGATCTAGGAGGTAGTTGGGATGACCATCTCCCCTTGATTGAGTTCTCCTACAATAACAGTTACCATACCAGCATTCAGGCTGCGCCTTTTGACGCTTTATATGGGCGAAAATGAAGAACGCCCGTCTGTTGGGCAGAAGTAGGGGAGGCTCAACTAACAGGACCTGAGATAGTCCTAGAGACAATAGAAAAGATTGTTCAGATCCGTGATCGTCTAAAGGCTGTCAGAGACAGGCAAAAGAGTTACGTAGACAAAAGACGTAAACCTCTAAAGTTCGAGGTAGGAGACAAAGTCTTACTAAAAGTATCACCTTGGAAAGGAGTGATGCATTTTGGTAAGAAAGGCAAGCTAAGCCCAAGATATATTGGACCATTCGAGATAATCGAACGTGTCGGTAGTGTGGCTTATAGGCTGAACTTACCTCAAAGGCTTAGCGGAATTCACAATGTGTTCCACGTATGCAATTTAAAGAAATGTCTAGCTGATGAACCGCTAGCAATGCCATATGAAGACGTGCAAATTGATGAAAGCCTGAAATTTGTCGAGAAACCAGTATCAATTGAGGATCGACAAGTAAAGAAGCTCCGAAGGAAGCATGTACCAATTGTAAAAGTGAAATGGGACGCCCGTAAAGGCCCTGAATATACATGGGAAGTTGAGTCCACTATGCGACAAAAATACCCACACTTGTTTCAGTAAATCTCGAGGTCGAGATTTCTTTTAAGGGGGTTAGGATGTAACACCTCGCAAAATCAGGACCATTGATGTGAAGACACGTGTCCTAAACCCTAAGCGTGAAAAGTTTATTTTAAAGGGTTAAAAGCGTCATCGAGCGAAACTAGTGTCTTCGGGAGGTCTACCGGCGAACCGGGAATCCTAAAATGTTTATTTATACTCCCATTCATGCTTATTATCAGCCTATGATGGCATTATACAAGTTACAAGACCCTAAATGCGATTATATAAGTTGAAGGGCCAAACTTGCCAAATTTAAAATCTGGTTCGCTGACAGAACTGCTTACGGACCGTAAGGGTCCCATGCTTACGGTCTGTAAGGCATGATACTGGGTGAATTTTTGCTTGTTCCCCACACATAAGCTTCCAAAACCATCCTCTCGAAACAAGGGGTTGCATGCTTGCTCAATACTCGTTTAGGGACACCTGGAGACATCTAAGAACACCTTGCAACACCTGGATTGATCTTGTGATGGTCCCTTGCACTATAAATAGGTGCTTTGGGTGAGCACTTGAACTTGCACCTCTCATAATCATTTATTTCTTTCTTGCTTGCTTTCTCTGGGGTTCCTGATAAAAAAGGAAGCTCTCCTAAGTCTAATATTCGAGCTAGGACCTGTAGTAAGTGTTCTTAGCCACTCTAGTTCGGTCTTTATGCATTTAAAGACCGAAAGTCAAGTTGCCGCAAAATGGCTCTGACCTTCGGTTTAGACCTAATCGGTCCAGCCGTTGTTCGAGGCGAATATGGCTACGTGATCGTAATTAGGTAGGTGTTAATCCCTCAAAAGGGCACCTCCTAATTACCACGTTTACTTAGTTAATTGTCGGGTCAAAATAAATAAATAAAAAGTCAAACTAGTCAGATTTTAAATAAAAATCAAATATGATAATATGAAGGTTATAATATGTTTTAACACTTTAATAACTTGGTAAAAATTATTAGGACATGTCTAAACATGTTCAACCCGACAATTCTAAGTCTAAGCTCGGTTCGCAACCGAAAGTCGCAAAAGCTTGACTTTTACTTTGACTTTCAGTTCTGACCAAAATAGCTTATTTCCTTAATGCCTTAGGGTTCTTTTGTGACCATATTATGTTATAGAATAACCCTCTGAGGTTATACTACTTGGTCACTTAGTAATCTAAGAGCATATGCTTGTTTCCGTTATTATGCTTAAAGATTGACTAGTATGCCCTTTTGTCAAAAATGAGACTTTTAAAGTAGTTGGACATGCAAACGAATTAGGTACTGATTGGTAAACATATTTAGAGTATTTTGATGCTCCAAACCTGGTCATAAACTGAAGCTATATAGAAAAGCGAAATTCATGCCTTTATAAGGACTAGAATGCCCTTTAGAACGAGCATCATGTTTAAAACATAATTTTGACACAAAGCTCTTTAACTACTGTTATGATATCATATTTAGGAATTATTGGGATGATGGGTCAGATTTATTTCTGACCTTAGCCTTGAGTTCTTGTATTTAGCAAATAAAATGAGTTCTACATATAATTAACATGTAAAACTTTTTGCTACTGATATGTAATGATAAGTAAATTATTTCGAAGCCTCAAAGCTGGTCATAATCTCAGAATCACTTAAACTTCGGAATTATCGTCATTTACCAACTTTTACGCTAAATAAGCACATAGTTTGACTTTAAAATATATTTAGCGACCAAGACTTGTTACCTACTGAATTTGTAAATGATTTTAAGTATTTTTACATTAGGGATAAGACATGAAATCAGAATCCCAAATGAGTCCTAAAACCATATGTGAAATGACCAAAATGCCCTTATGGGGCATAGTTTGGCCATAAACTATAAATCACATATATGTATGATATCCTACTGAAATAATATCATAAATTAATTATTTTTACAAAATGTTTATAAACAAAACTTCAGTTTGCATGTAAACCCATTTTATAAACCTCAAAATGACCTAAATGCCCTTATAGAGCCTAATTCGGTTTCAAAACTTTTAGGAGCATACTTGTGGACATCCCACTGATGTTATGACATATCTTGAGCATAATAACTTAGGAAACTTGTATAGGTCTTGTCGGTTACCCGTATATGCTCATACGCGTTCGGTTCGGCTTATGTGACTACTTTTCACGAACGAACCGAAACGGGTCTAACCTTGGCATCTTTGCTTCAAAATCCAGAAGTGTTTAGTTTACCCATATTATACAAGTCTTCATACTTGTTGGGTCTAAATTACGTTCCTTTTCGGTCACCGCTTAATCTAGCGCTTTGTACCGTAAACCATCTTTTAAACTAACCCATCGAAGTCCTTGACTTAAATAAAGACCGCTAGGATCCTAATAGGTTATGTAAAACCTTCCTTCCAGATTAAGTAGCCCGTTAGAAGATACCTTCATACGGTCTTAAGTATCATACGGCTGAATTGTGCATACACATAAACTCAGGTAAATACATTTAACTTATTTTCCCTTATACGGGCTTGGGATACGGTGAATTATTGCCGCTTGATCGGGTATGGGATCATTTAGTCGGATTGTGATTAATAAATCCGCATAACCCGTTTAATTCTGTTTTGTTTGATAACATAAACTATGGGGGTTAACAACCATGTCCTGGATATCCTCGGCTCATCTAAGTTATTGATGGCCATGACCTAAGCACGGGGTGTAGTCATACACCTGACAGATGCAAATGCTAAAATATAACTACCCACAAGTTGGGGATAACTCCTTTATGGGTTTTATATGTGATGAGTTAGTTAATCATGTTCGGTTTTCAAACCGACCCTAATAGTATGACAAACATGTAAAACTGTATACAAGATTATAAATGTAATTGACCCAAGTTATAAAAGATTTTTGTGCCTTGTGCATCTAAATTAACATTTTCAAATGTTTAACAAAATGAGTAAGTTATTTGTATTTACCAGTGAAAACTGACGTATTTTCCAAAGACTAAGTGACAGGTACCTCACGAAATAGGCTGGAGCTACTTGGCATAATAAGAGGACTTTGCAAATCCCTAGATGCCTTAAGTCTGTGGAACTCAGTTTTATGTATTCATTTATAGATCCGCCCATGGATCCTTTTTACAACCGTCTGTATATTATTTTATTCGTACTTTAAACTTTCGGGTTGTAATAGTAATTTCATTCCAAGCCTTCCGCTATGCTGTAACTGTGTATAATTGACTTTGATGATATCAACTACGTCACGATACTCCCCACCGGGCCCACCGGGTTATACGTGAAATCGGGGTGTGACAGTCCTAATGCTTATAACCTCATCCATGGTTAGTTAGGCTTAAAAAAAGGTTGAGACATGCTAAATCAGAGGATAAACCTTACAAATATTCTGTTTTGATTAGGGTTTACACCCACAAGTAGTGTTCAAGTTAAACCTTGATGAATGTGTGATGTATGGACTAGCTTGGGCTCTCCTAAATGAGAATCCACACACTACTTGATGATTTCTCATCACTATCCCAATGTGGTTTGCTAGATAAAAGTAACACAACCCCGTCTAGCCTTCGACTTGTATCGACGTCGGCTCACCGGGTTGTAGCTTACTTGACTACTTGGTATATTGATAGCCATGTATTCCATTTATTATTATTATTATTATTATTAATCTTGTAAGTTCATGACCCTCCTAGTGTGTATCACACAAGTGTAGTGGTGAACAATAGAGGTACCTAAATGGGAGCTTGTTCTTCCAACCCCATGTATGAATTCTATGACTCAAAGAGGTGCCTAAATGGAGACTTTGATCTTCTACCTCATGCTTGACTTATAAACTATGAATACTATATAATCTACATATGTATATACCTAAGTAACAAGACTTAATAATAACTTAATAGTTACTTGTTAAGAAACATGTTACATCATCTATGACCATGCACTTGTTACGATTCTAATAGATCTGGGTATGTAACGCCTTGCTATTTCAAACTTTCTATACTTGGAAAGTTCATGTTGTATTTCTATCTTTAGTAACTTCTGTAATCTTTGTATTCATCCTTTGTTGTAATCGATATTCCGAGACTTGAATCATAATAAAACACGTGTTCTATTTTATCATATCAACCTTGTTTATATTTTACTTACATGCTACTTTGTCCACTATACGCGTAAATGCTTGTTATACTTGCAATATGTGACATACACGTGTAATACGAAAGAAATATGCGATATTTATACTTGATCTTACCCAAATTACACTTGTGGAACCATTGACATATGCTAAATATGCTTAGGAACCTTTATTTGTTCTTAAAATAACAACAAATAACCTTTACATATGTTACAAATCAAGAAAAGCAAAAAAAAATAAAAACATGTAGTCCTGGCCGGACCCTTGCGGACCGCAAGGGGTACCCCTTACGGTCCGTAAGGGGTACTGGCGGGCAGAACTTTTGAACTCAACCGCGAATTGCACGAATCCCATCACTTAATCCTCCTCCAATGGCCTCGAAACTCCATTAAATCACCCACCAACCTAACCTAACTCTTCCCATATAAAACCAAAGTGCCTTCCAAGCATTTCACACTTTTCTAATCATCCATGTCGCTCCCAAATCCTCCATAATCAGCTGCTAATTGCAAGTTCGAGCAGAAAGTTCATCTTTCACAAAAGTGAGCATAACTCACTCAATTCTTAACGAAATCACTCCATTCTTCTTCCCACTTGCTTGGATTAACCTTAGGAACATTTCCATTGGTTTTCCATGGGAAACCAGGCTCTGGAATGTCCAGGAAAAGGCTCCAAAGTGGACTGTTCATTTCTGTTTTCATCTAAACTTGTTCAAACTTAAGTTATCTCATCTCAAATCTACGTCCTAAAAGCTTATAAAACCCCATCCATGGTTAGTTAGGCTTAAAAAACAAGGTTGATACATGCTAAATCAGAGGATAAAACCTCACAAATATTCTGTTTTGATTAGGGTTTACACCCACAAAGTTGTGTTCAATTAAACCTTGATGAATGTTTTGATGTATGGACTATCCTAAATGAGAATCCACACATTACTTGATGATTTCTCGTCACTATCCCAGTGTGGTTTGCTAGATAAAAAATAACACAACCCCATCTAGCCTTCGACTTGTGTCGACGTCGGGCTCACCGGGTTTGTAGCTTACTGACTACTTGGTATATTGGATAACATGTATTCATTTCTTTTTATTTTAATTTGTAAGTTCTGACCCTCCTAGTGTGTATCCAAAGGGAGTGGGAAAAAGAGGTACCCAAATGGGAGCTTG
>CAMTDV010000175.1:0-85296 GCA_947069175.1 Scalesia atractyloides
TTGCACAATTTTTCCATATTAATTATAACAAGAAATCAATAATAAATGTTTTCTAACAAGGTTCACTCGCCAACTTTTGTTGACCCAAAAACCCCCATTTTTTACACATGATACAGGTGATCCAGTTGCAGCAAGAAACATATAGGATGGCTAAGAAGAATAAATCGGTTTAGACTTTGGATTGTTTATTTAGTTACTTTTCATAGTAATTGTATGAACTTGTTTGGAATATTGAGGATGTAATTTTGAATTTAATAAATATGAAACATATTAGTAAACATCATGAGCTTTGGTGAAAACCCAATTATGCCCCGACTCTTATTCCGCTCCGGGTCGGGGTGTGACAGATTGGTATCAGAGCCATGACTATAGGGATATAGGATAGGTTATTAGACCCTTAGAGCCTATACTATAGTTGATTAGAATTTTTAAATTGTTTATGTGTTACATGCAAAATTCATGATGTTTATATGCTTTATGTTTATTGTTACATTCAATGTTATGCAAGCATGTTCATAAGTACATATTATTATACAATGCCTATCATGAATCATATTCTCATAACATATCATATCCATGAGAGCACACACCACACAATTTCCATGACTTTTGCAACGATTTTTGTATTTTCAAATCACATCAAAGTGAGTTCTCATGACGGGCATGTAGTAACTGGAAGGGTACAAGTACCGGTAGTCGGAACGTCCTGTCTAGGATTGGCATTCGTATAAATCCAAAATAAAGGACCAGTTTGCCTACCTAGGGACTAACGATGAGAGTACGAAGGACCTATTAGGCCAAAGCATGCTATACCAAACGTCGTGTGAGCTAACCCCACTTTGAGTTGTCATTGTGTCTACACCTTGACACCCTCCGACCATACATCTCGCAAACATATTTCATGGTTTTCATTCGGGTGATGCGAGTGTTAAACCGCCAATACCAATGTGAATCCTACTAAGACAATAGTCATGGGGGCCCACATGACTATACAGGTGAAGGTATGGGGGACATTGGAGGCCCAAACATGAGCAAACCCAAGACATCCTATGGATGTAGTTGCATTATTGATGTTTATGTCATTTTATTTTTTTTAAGACACATGACACCAAAAAAGACTCCTTAAACTCACAATCTTCTTATGTATATTCCTGTAGGTGTCGGCTAGGCAACAACGTCGGGGTAGAAGGTCAGGAAGGTCAAACGAACGCTTGGCCACCCAAATCGCAAAACAAATGGCCGCGGTGCTTCCTGACATCGTAGTTCAAGTACAACAAGCTCTTGCCGAATCCCATCAATCCTCCCCAGCAAGAAGACTAGAACGTTGATAACCCTCCCTCCAAAAAGTGCTCATACAAACACTTCAAGTCTTGCGATCCCCCGAAATTTGAAGGGACCAAAGGTGTCACTGCTCTCCTCCACTGGTTTGAGGAAATGGAAAACACCTTCCTCAATTGCAATTGTCCCGAGGATCGCAAGGTACGTTACGCAACCAGGAGACTATTTGGAGTAGCTCTTACCTGGTGGAATACTGAAAAGGGTAAGAGAAGAATCGAAGATGCAATGGCCTTAACGTGGGAGGAGTTAAGGGAAATCATGACGAGACGCTTCTGTCCAAGAAGCGAGATCAAAAAGTTAGAGGATGAAATTTCATTCGTTGAAGCAAAAAGGAGGGAGATCATACTTCCTACAACAAAAGGTTTTTAGAGTTGAACCAAATGGTCCCTAACTTGTTCACCCCAGTTTACCGCCTAGTCGAACACTATATTCGAGGCCTCCCCTAAAAAATTCAAGACTCAGTTCTAAGCACTTCACCTGCAACACTCGAAGTTGCTATGGAACTAGCTATCGAGCTTACCGAGAATCGTATTCGTAACGGCAAATTTAAGGATGAGAAAAAGAAAGCCCCCATTGAGGGCCAAACTTCAAACCATTCCACCTCCTCCTCAAAGTTTGCTAATAAGAGGAAGCGAAACACCAGAAACTTTGCTGTCACACAAACAAATTTCCCTATCCCTGCTGCACCCATCACTCAAGTTGCCCCCTCACCTGCACCATATAAAAAGCCATACTCCAGCCCATACCCAAAATGCAACCGTTGCCAATACCATCACTTTCCTGATCATCCCTGCCAACATTGCACCGGCTGTGGTCGCGCAGGTCACACCATTCAAACCTATCGCGTACTTCAGCGAACGAACCGCCATCAGCCCTCAACCCAAACCCACCATCAGATAGTGGGTCAAGCCCAACAACCTTTACTACTACCACCTACCCAACATGTAGCCCAATCCTACTACCAACCCAACTATCCCATGGTGCAACCTATGCGGGCTTGTTACAACTGTGGAGACCCGAACCACTTCAGGAACACCTGTCCACGCCTGGTGAATATCATCCATGCCCAAGCTCAAGCTAATCCAGTAAACCAGGCTAACCATGCTCCTCCACCTGCAAGAGGAAGAGCTTTTAACATCAAAGCCAATCAAGCTAGGGCTGACAACAATGTGGTTAACGGTACGTTTCTCATCAATGGTAGTTATGCATCCATGTTATTTGATACTGGCGCGGAAAAAGTTTTGTGTCCTTAGAATTTGAACCCATCCTTAACCAAACTCGAGATAAACTCATGGAATCCATAACGCTAGAAGTTGCTGACGGAAAACCGGTCTCATTAAACTCTATTATACGCAATTGTACTCTCACCCTAAACGATCACGATTTTCCAGTTGACCTCATACCTATGAAGTTGGGAAGTTTCGACATTATAATTGGTATGGACTGGCTCAGCCAACATCATGCTGAAGTTGTATGCCGCGAAAAGTTCATTCGCATTCCTCTTGCAAACGGTCAGACTCTACGAATCTTTGGAGAAACCCCTTCGAAAGGACTCATATTAATGTCCTGTCTTCAAGCCCGAAAATATCTTCGCAAAAATTATGTCGCATTCCTAACCCATGTCGTCAAAAAGGGAATCAAGGAGAAGAAACTCGAAGATATCCCAGTAGTAAAAGATTTTCCGCAAGTTTTTCCTGACGACATTTCAGGACTTCCTCCCGTGAGAGAAGTCGAATTCCGCATTGACCTTATACCTGGAGCTACTCCAGTTGCAAAATCTCCTTATAGGTTAGCCCCATCCGAAATGCAAGAGCTAGCCAGTCAATTACAAGAGCTGACTGACAAAGGATTCATACGTCCTAGCTCATCGCCTTGGGGTGCACCTGTCCTTTTTGTGAAGAAGAAAGATGGAACGTTTCGCATGTGTATCGACTACAGAGAACTCAACAAGTTAACGGTTAAGAACCGCTACCCATTACCTCGCATCGATGATCTTCTTGACCAACTTCAAGGAGCCAGCTGTTTTTCAAAAATCGACCTTCGTTCTGGTTATCATCAACTCAGAGTACATGAAGAAGACGTCCCAAAGACCGCCTTCCGAACTCGTTATGGTCATTATGAATTCATGGTCATGCCATTTGGTCTAACCAATGTCCCAGCTGTCTTCATGGATCTAATGAACAGAGTCTGCAAACCCTATCTCGATCGCTTTGTTATAGTCTTCATCGACGACATCCTCATTTACTCAAAGTCTAAGTCTGATCATGAACGACACCTTCGACTCATCCTTACACTCTTAGGGAATGAAAAGCTCTACGCCAAATTCTCCAAATGCGAATTCTGGTTAAAAGAGGTACAATTCCTTGGACATGTCGTCAATGACAAGGGAATACATGTCGACCCCTCAAAGATCAAAGCAGTACAAGAATGGCAAGCGCCACGTACACCAACCGAAGTAAGATCATTCCTTGGTTTGGCTGGTTATTATCGCCGTTTCATTGCAAATTTCTCCCGCATCGCTGTACCACTCACGGCTTTAACACATAAAGGAAAACCCTTCATATGGGGACCCAAACAAGAAGAAGCCTTCCAAACCCTTAAACAAAAACTCTGTGACGCACCTATTCTCACTCTTCCTGAAGGTTGTGATGACTTCGTGGTTTATTGCGACGCGTCAGGGCAAGGACTAGGCTGTGTTCTAATGCAAAGAGGAAATGTAATAGCTTATGCTTCTAGACAACTCAAAACTCATGAGAAGAACTACACCACCCACGACCTAGAACTTGGAGCCGGTGTGTTCGCTCTTAAGATATGGAGACATTACCTCTACGGTACTAAGTGTGAAATATACACTGACCATAAGAGCCTCCAACATATCTTCAACCAAAAGGAGTTAAAGATGAGGCAACGAAGATGGGTCGAACTTCTTAATGACTACGACTGTGAAATTCGGTATCATCCTGGCAAGGCAAATGTGGTGGCCGATGCGCTCAGTCGAAAGGGTTATGCGAACTCCCTTCGTCTTCTATGTTCTCAAATCATAACCGACATCAAAGATCAAATTCGAGAAGCCCAACATGTTTCAGTAACGGAAAACGGCGTACGAAAGGAGCTGTCTTGTGGAGCTGAACTTAAAATTGAAACTAAATCCGACGGTATTCTGTACTATCTAGATCGCATATGGATTCCCGATCACAATAACCTTCGTGATTTCCTTATGAATGAGGCGCACAAAACACGTACTCTATACACCCAGGAGTCGACAAGATGTATCAAGACCTTCGATACACCTGCTGGTGGCCTGGAATGAAAAAGGATATTGCTGTTTTTGTTTCCAAGTGCCTTACATGTTCCAAAGTAAAAGCTGAACATCAAAGACCCTTAGGACTTCTGGTCCAACCTGAAATACCTGTATGGAAGTGGGAAAACATAACCATGGACTTCATTACCGGGTTACCTCGCACTTCTGGTGGGTATGACACTATATGGGTAATCATTGATCGTCTTACAAAATCAGCTCACTTCATTCCGATTCACGAGGACTTCAAGAATGAGAAGTTAGCTCGTATCTACATCAGCGAGATCGTAAGCCGTCATGGTGTACCGTTAAGCATTATTTCAGATCGTGATGGTCGTTTCACTTCACGAACATGGCAAGCCGTACAAGCCGCTTTGGGTACACGATTAGACCTCAGTACCGCTTATCATCCTCAAACTGATGGACAATCTGAACGCACCATCCAAACTCTTGAAGATATGCTTCAAGCATGTGTCATAGACTTCAAGGGAAATTGGGACGCTCATCTACCATTAGTTGAATTTTCGTACAACAACAGCTATCATTCAAGTATCGGCATGGCACCTTTCGAAGCTTTATATGGTCGTAAGTGCCGATCTCCAGTATGTTGGCACGAAATTGGAGAAGCTCAAATCACCGGTCCAGCACTAATTCAAGAAACAACAGACAAGATCCATCAAATTCGAAACAATCTTCTAGCGGCACAAAGTCGTCAAAAGATTTATGCCGACAAACGACGAAAGCCTTTGGAGTTTAACATTGGTGATCATGTACTTTTAAAAGTATCACCGTGGAAGGGAGTAGTTCGTTTTGGCCAGAAGGGCAAGCTAGCACCACGCTACGTAGGACCTTTCAAGATACTCGAAAGAGTAGGACCTGTAGCATACAAGCTTGATCTACCAGAAGAACTCAACAGAATTCACCCCACATTCCACGTATCAAACTTGAAGAAGTGCCTCGCCGATGAAAACCTCCATATTCCCCTGGAAGATATTCAGATCGATGAATCTATGCATTTAATTGAAAGACCAGTAGAGATCATGGACTTCGGAGAAAAACGTTTAAGACGGAGTCGTATTCCAATTGTAAGGGTACGTTGGGAGTCGAAACGAGGACCCGAGTTTACTTAGGAACGTGAAGACTCAATGCGCGAAAAATACCCGCATCTTTTTCCTGTTACCACTACTACGAAATTTCTAAAAGTAGGGGATACTGTAACATCCGTCGAAAAACGGGTTTTCAAAACCCGCTTCGTTTATTAATCGAATAATCAGTTTCAAATTTTCGTTGCTCATTTAATGCTTATTTTAATTTTAAACAATACATAACTAATAAACATTTTAGAATATGGAAATTAAAATTGTTAAAAAATAAAAATAAAGCAATTAAAAATGAAAAGGGGCTGCCGGGTTTCGAACCCGGGTCAGCCGGAAGACCTAACCAACCAACACTTAACCACTCCGCCACTTGATGTCTTTGTGTAATCTAGGAAACAAATAAAACATAAGTTCACCTGTGAAATCATCTGTTTGCGCCAAACTGAAACCGTTCATCGGCTTTCAACTTTCTAGACGATTGAGTGATCGCAATTACTGATAATAACCGATGAAACCATTACGACGCACGTTCTTAATCAAATTCGGTCTTTAATTGTTTCGATTCATATGAGTTTGGGAGTTAAAAACCGAAATCCTTTACTTCCTGATTTACTCTATCAAAATCATCATCTCGCGACTCAAAAACACTCACAGAACCTCCCATTTCACTTTTGCTCTAATTTCTGATCGTTGGAATCGCTATCTGATATCATCGGACTTTCGTCGAAAAACCGTGTCATTCATCAAAACGGTAAATTTCTCAATTCTTTCATCTTCTATCTATTGTTAGACTTTTACTAACTCAAACCCTTCAACCAGAATCAGTCCCAGACGACGATATTGGATAATCAGCACTCGCCGGAAGATTTCTGAAAATTCCTAAATTGCGCTGTGAAACGGTATAATCATTTAAACCTTCTGATAACTCTTGTTTAGTCATTCAATTTCACAATTTGTTAATCAAAACTGTTAATTTGTCCGCTCAGACGGAGTTCATAAAACAGAGCCGACGACTTTGCCGGAGTTCTGAGAAAAGTCATCTTTCCGGTACATTCATTTCCAAAACCTTCCCTATCCGTTACGTTTTAATCATTTATATGTCCGTTAATTGAATTGAACAAGATCAGTCGAATATCAGTTATCTGAGTTGTTTTAGAGAAGAAGATGAAGTTAGGTTGTGTATATATTTAATATAAATCGGGTTATATCTCGGGTTAGACACACAGTCCAGCGGTGGACTGTGTGCATTTGAATCATAGGGATACCGGGTTCGAGTCTGTCCTTGTTCCGATTCGTCACAATATTCAGACTTTTCATACAACCCAAACACGGAAACTTCCAGTTAGTATATAAGAGAAATAAAAACAAGTGTTTTAACCAGGTTAGACACACAGTCCAGCGGTGGACTGTGTGCAACGTTAAACAACAGGTCCCGGGTTTGAGACCTGTTATGCACACCTGTTCGATGTAATTAAAATCCTTTTTAAAAAAATATGAATTTTGAATAAATTAAATAGTATATAAATATAATTAAAAACATAAATATTTCGGGTTAGACACGTAGCTCAGTTGGTAGAGCTGCGTGCACGCGTACGGGAGGTCACAAGTTCGAAACTCACTCAGTGCAAACAAATACACGACCGAACCGGTCAACAGTCATGGTCAATGGTCAACAGTCATGGTCAATGGTCAACGGTCAACCCAAAAAGTCAACATTTTTTTATATTTTTATTTATTTATTTAATTTAAAAATCAATTAAAAATACTTAAAAATAATGTTTTTAAAGTTAGAAAATAACCTTAACCTCACAAAAATAAATCTAAAATCCTATTAAAATTGTTAATAAAATCCACCTATTTACCGTACCTTTTTGTTATTATTTAGGTTAGTTAATCCTCGTCGATCAACCCTATAAACTCGTGCGCATTCAACATCGTCAAACGAACGCACCCAATGTGAGTGAATCTCTACAAATTTCCCGTTTTAATCACGTTTTTGGGGTGTATCATGTGTCATATTATTTATTACATTTAAACACTTGTGCATCCATCATATCCATGATCAAATGTGTATTTAATATGTAACAACTGTTTGTGTGGTTAATGTTTAGATTAAATTTATCATTTTCAGTACATACATCATCATTAGGCCGCCGTTCCCCATTACCTATGAGCGTGAACCGTTCCCCATTACCTATGAGCGTGAACGAGGCGTTGCCAACATACGATTGGCTCCGTTTGATTGAGCCTTGATCGCATATACATTTCATCATAGGCCGTCTGTTCCCCATTACCTATGAGCGGAACCGTTCCCCATTACCTATGAGCATGAACGTGACGTTGCCAACATTTACATTATCGTTCATGTCATATATTTATGCAAGGTGGTTTGTTATTGTATGTTATTGTATGTTATTGTATGATTATTTACGTTTGCTCACATATGATTATTGCATAATTTTTCCATATTAATTATAACAAGAAATCAATAATAAATGTTTTCTAACAAGGTTCACTCGCCAACTTTTGTTGACCCAAAAACCCCCATTTTTTACACATGATACAGGTGATCCAGTTGCAGCAAAAAACATATAGGATGGCTTAGAAGAATAAATCGGTTTAGACTTTGGATTGTTTATTTAGTTACTTTTCTTTGTAATTGTATGAACTTGTTTGGAATATTGAGGATGTAATTTTGAATTTAATAAATATGAAACATATTAGTAAACATCATGAGCTTTGGTGATAACCCAATTATGCCCCGACTCTTATTCCGCTGCGGGTCGGGGTGTGACAAAAGACATTGTTATTGATTTCTTGTTGTATATGATATTGAAAAGTTGTGCAATAATCATATGTGAGCAAACGTATATAAACAAACAATCACAAACCACCTTGAATGAGTATATGACATGAATGATAATGTATTGTGAGATCCAGGCTCAATCAAACGGAGCTGGCCTCGTATGTTGGCAACGTCACGTTTCGCTCATATGTAATGGGGAACAGACGAGCCTATGATGATGCATGTGAGATCAAGACTCAATCAAACGGAGCCGATCGAAATGAGGCACCTGTACTCAACCCGTCTCCCACGGGGAGCTGTTGGGCCTAATGAAATGTATGTACTGAAAATGATAAATTTAATCCAAACATTAACCACACAAACAATTGATACATATTGGATACACATTTGATCATGGATATGATGGATGCACAAGTGTTTAAATATAATAAATAATGAAGGGACACATGATACACCCCAAAATGTGATTAAAACGGGGAATTTGTAGAGATTCACTCACATTGGGTGCGTTCTTTTGATGATGTTGAATGTGCACGAGTTTTGGGATTTGATCGACGAGGAAAAACTAACCTAAAATAATAACGAATGGTTCGGTAAATAAGTGGATTTTATTAACAATTTTATTAGGATTTTTAGATTTATTTTTGTGAGTTTAAGGTCATTTTCTAACTTTAAAAATATTATTTTTAAGTATTTTTAATTGATTTTTAAATTAAATATATAAATAAATAAATAAAATTAAAAAATTTGACTTTTGTTGACCGGACCGTTGACCGGTCGGACTGTGGTCTGAGTGTGCACTGAGTGAGGTTCGAACCCGGGACCTCTCGTACGCGTGCACGCAGCTCTACCAACTGAGCTACGTGTCTAAACCGAAATATTCTATGTTTTAATTATATATATACTAATTAAATGTTAATTTATTTGGTTTATATTAAAAGGATTTAAAATGGTCGAACCGGTTGCAGGGACCCGGATCGAACTCGGGTCCTCCGGTTTGTAAGCGCACAACCCAACCAGTTGGGCTGTGTGTCTTATCTGTTTAACTTACGGTTTATATTAATCTTATAAACATACTCGGACCTGCTCTGATTCAGTTTTAAAAAAATTGGTTTTAATTCGGAAAGTCGGTGCGTTTGTAAGGTTCGAACTCGTGACGTGCGCTATGTGTTTGCACACAGTCCACCGCTGGACTGTGTGTCTAACCCGGTTTAATATCCTGCTTTAATTATACTTATAAAAAATGTCCGACTTCGTCTTCTTCATTCATGAAGACACAGACAAAGATGTTCGACTGTTCTTGTTTAAATCGTTCGTCGAACATTTTATTGATTGAAATGTAATGGATAAGGAGAGTTACGGAATCGAATGTACCGAATCGAATGTTTTTCTCAGAATTCCGGCAATGGTCGTCGGCTCTGATTTGTGAATTCCCTCTGATTGAATCAATTAACAATTTTGATCGATGAGTTGTGAAATTAATGACTAAACAAGAGATATCAGGAGGTTTAGATGATTGTACCGATTTACAGTGTGATTTCAGAAATTTCCAGAGATTTTCCGGCGAGTGCAGAATATCCGGTAACGTCGTCTGGGACCGATTCTGGTTGAAGGATTGAAGTTAGTATATGTCTAACAATGGATTGAAAACGAAAGAATCGAGAAATTTACCGATTTGATGTATGTCTCGGTTTTCCGGCGAAAGTCCGGCGATTGCAGAATATCTCGGCGAGTGCTATTGCTACGAGAAATTGTGCGATTTTGAGCGAAAAGATTTCCAGAGACTTGGGTGTGTATTTATAGGGAAGAATCAGGATGAATTGAGTCCGATTTTGGTCTTGATTCGTGGTCAAGGTTTTTCTCCGGCGGTTATGACTGAGATCGCGGGATTAGACATCGGTTATAACCGATGTCGAAGTTAATATACGCGTTCAGTCAAAGGAAACCGTCGACAATTGGCGAATCGTCGGTATTTCCGGCGACAGCGAATTGGGCGCGCTGATTACCGAATTTGAGTTTTGAGTTTTATTATAAGTATTAATTGTTTTATCATTTATCACAAACAAGTCAAGTGGCGGAGTGGTTAAGTGTTTGTTTGTTTCTTCCGGCTGACCCGGGTTCGAAAACCGGCAGCCTCTTTTCTTTTTATACTAACTTATTTTTACTTTTTAATAATTATAGTTTTTTAATTCTAAAATGTTTATTAATTATGTATTGTTTAAAATTAATATTAATCATAAATAAGCAACGAAATTTTATAACTGATTATTCGATTAATAAACGAAGCGGGTTGGAAACCCGTTTTTCGACGGATGTTACAGTATCCCTTACTTTTAGAAATTTCGTCCCGAAATTTAAGTAGTAGTGGTAACAGGAAAAAGATGTGGGTATTTCTCGCGCATTGAGTCTTCACGTTCCCAAGTAAACTCAGGTCCTCGTTTCGACTCTCAGCGTACCCTGACAATTGGAATACGACTTCGTCTTAAACGTTTCTCTCCGGAGTCCATAATTTCTACTGGTCTTTCAATGAAATGCATAGATTCATCGACTTGAATGTCTTCTAGAGGAATATGGAGGTTTTCATCGGCGAGGCACTTCTTCAAGTTTGATACGTGGAATGTGGGATGAATTCTGTTGAGCTCTTCTAGTAGGTCAAGCTTGTATGCTACAGGTCCTACTCTTTCGAGTATCTTTGTGACAACCTGGAAATTTCTCATACTTTCGCGTACCATTGTTAACTAAATCCTTGTGCATGGCACTTGGGAATCTTTGTGCATGGCACTTGGGAACTTCTTGTAACTTCGCATACCATCGTTAACGAACTAACTCTTTGTGCGTGGCACTCTAAACATGTACGCTGCATTCTAAACAACATGGGGATAATGTGACATCCCGGTTTTTCGGATAACTTAAACGCACTACTTCACGGTTATTAATTCGGAGACTTGAATTTGCACGCTCGAAATAGTTACGATAATTTAGTGAACTTGTCAAATGAAGTATGTGCTATGTGTATTAAACGTTTATGAGTTGGTGAATATGTGATGTTCGATTACGTGATTGTTTTAGTTATAAAATATTTATGGTAAATATGTACACGAACCGAACCGAACCGCGACACGAACCAACCTCGATTCCTTGTGACTCTAGGAGTGAACCAACTTTTAAACCCAAACCTTAAACCCAAACCCCTCGGCCGCGAATGAACCCAAACCTTAAACCCAAGTCCCTTGTGGCCGCGATCAACCCAAACCTTGAACCCATCTCTTTGCGCTATATATACACACACATGCATGATCCTTCTTCACAAATCAAAAATAAAACACAAACCCTAATATCTAAACAGCCGTCGGCAGCCCTTCACTAGTTCCATCGATCGCGTGTAGCCTCCTACATCATCTCTCGGTCGCGCGGCAGCCCCTCGCCATCTTCATCCTCGGTCGCAATTATCTTTGATCATCGGTTCCTCATCTCACTCACGGTTCATTTACCTTGTCATTAAAGGTTAGGATTTATCATTGTTACAAGATCATATTCGGATATATGTGTTTGAATGTAGTGATTGTGTTGTTTTCGGATTGATTATGCTAGTTTGAAAGTTTGATGTTTTCGGAAATCATGTAACATAGGCTGCGTTTTGATCGATAAAAACTAGAGATTATGATTAGGGTTTGCATGGATATGATATATATAATGATATATGATTGGAAAAATCTGTTCTTGATCGCATATGTTCAATATATAAACGGTTTAAGCGAGTTAGTTTGTGATAAAGTGCTGAATCAGGCTGCTGAATGATGGTTACAGCCGACTTCAACTGGCTGTAACTCGGTCATTAGTTGTCGAAAAACGGATTTTCTGAAGTCTAAAACGTAGAGTTTTAAATAACGAATCTAATGGCACTGGATTCATATTTTTCTGAAGTCGTTTGATATTTTTAAGTGGCCAATTAAGTTCAGTAACTAAAGCTGTGAAAATCCTGAAATTTTGTTAGTTGTTTATCGAGTTGGATTTAATAATCTGTAGGAAGTCGAATCATGAAATTTGTACAGTAACTAGGTATGGAAATTTCCGGGCAACTCCCACTGGAATTTTGTTAATTGAACGAACGGTGATTTTTAAATAAATTCTTCCGCGGACTGCAGTCAGAAAGTGACGAATCTGACTGCAGCCTAGTATATTAATATTTATGGATAATTGGTAAAGTATTAGGACTTGAAAAATTTATATAAATTTCTACAGTATAGTTGTCACCTGCTGTAAAATAATTGGAATTTTTGGAACGTTGGAACTATTATATAAAAATCCTAGAAAACAGCCGAATTATGAGTATGTAAGCTGAAACTTGATAACTTGTGAATGTGTGCACCAAAGTGTTGCATGGATTGGATTATGTTCATGATAAATTGTTTTGATTACTATGTTCACATGAGGATACTTGCATGCATGTTTGAGTGTTAGGAATTTTGATTGTGTGTATCACTTTGTGCGTAAATTCTGTGTAGAATTTGTATTGGTGTGTTCACACACTGACTTGAAATCAATTGGTTTATTAGGACGCAATTAGCGGTCCCATCATTTGCAACTTCTGTGTTACACTAACCGAGCAACTAAAGGTGAGTTCACGGCCCCTAATTTTATCCGGTTTTAAACAACAGGGGGAGAAACATGTATACACTCTTCAACTCAATCTCTTTACGTTATACGAAATCAACGTCACATAACTATTCGGTAACTAAGTTAATGTTAATGTAACGTTATGGTCACTAAGCAGCTATATCACATAAGTCCTCGACAATATCTCGGATCGTTAGTATTGGGTTTAAATAGCGGGGAAATTATAAGTAGTACTACTGGGCCCGACAAGCCCCATCCGAGCTAGTCGCGCTAGCCGACCGGGTATGGTCAACGGGTGAATAATTTGGCCTAACTTCGCCATGGTCAGTGATAGGCCTGGCAACACGGAGGCACAACAGTCAGCTTCGATCGCGAACACTTACGTGACATAACTTTAGGCTAGCTACCTATATATGTTAACATTGAACTTAATTACGAATCAACAATATTATTCCGGGTTAGGAATAATGGAACAAACAACAATATTATTCCGGGTTAGGAATCATGGAACCATCAGCAATATTATCCCAGGTTAGGGATAATGGAACCAACAACGTTATTATTCCGGGTTAGGAATAATGGAACTATCGGTATTATTCCGGGTAAGGAATAATGGAACTATCAGTATTATTCCGGGTTGGGAATAATGGAACTAAATCGTTATCCCGGGTTAGGATAACGGGGGAAACAAACTCATAACCGAACAAACGAATTTATGAAAACCTGTGAACTCACTCATCTTTAATGTTGACACTTGTTTCTTTACATGTTTCTCAGGACGCTAGGAGCTCTAGGTGCACTCACTTGCATTGATCAAGACATCTTTTATCGAGTCTCATTTACAAACATTGTTTTGGGTTTTTCTTTGGTTTTGGCGTTTATGTTGGCGCCCGTTCCGTTACTTTACTTTATGCTTCCGCTCAACTTTAAAAACTAATGCTTCCGCTAAACATTGGTAACTAACTAAGACAATATAAAATCTACGACGAATGGTTAAACAAATGATTTTTGGAAAACGTATTATCAAATCATATAGAGTCGTTCGACGTACTAGTGTTTCAGATTCTGGTTTGTTCACACGCCTCGCGGTAAAACTCCGCAAGTGGAAATTGAGGGTGTGACAATCTTGAAAGGTCCTACGTAGCGTGGTGCTAGCTTGCCCTTCTGGCCAAAACGAACCACTCCTTTCCACGGTGATACTTTTAAAAGTACTTGGTCACCAATGTTAAACTCCAAGGGCTTTTGTCGTTTGTCTGCATAACTCTTTTGACGACTTTGTGCCGCTAGAAGATTGTTTCGAATTTGATGGATCTTGTCTGTTGTTTCTTGAATTAATTCTGGACCGGTGATTTGTGCTTCTCCAATTTCTTGCCAACATATTGGTGATCAGCACTTACGACCATATAAAGCTTCGAAAGGTGCCATGCCGATACTTGAATGATAGCTGTTGTTGTACGAAAATTCAACTAATGGTAGATGAGCGTCCCAATTCCCTTTGAAGTCTATGACACACGCTCGAAGCATGTCTTCAAGAGTTTGGATGGTGCGTTCAGATTGTCCATCAGTTTGAGGATGAAAAGCGGTACTGAGGTCTAATCGTGTACCCAAAGCGGCATGTACGGCTTGCCATGTTCGTGAAGTGAAACGACCATCACGGTCTGAAATGATGCTTAAAGGTACACCATGACGGCTTACGATCTCGCTGATGTAGATACGAGCTAACTTCTCGTTCTTGAAGTCCTCGCGAATCGGAATGAAGTGAGCTGATTTGGTAAGACGATCAATGATTACCCATATGGTTTCATACCCACTGGAGGTGCGAGGTAACCCGGTAATGAAGTCCATGGTTATGTTTTCTCACTTCCATACAGGTATTTCAGGTTGGGTTAGAAGTCCTGAAGGTCTTTGATGTTCAGCTTTTACTTTGGAACAGGTAAGGCACTTGGAAACAAAAACAGCAATATCCTTTTTCATGCCAGGCCACCAGTAGGTGTATCGAAGGTCTTGATACATCTTGTCGGCTCCTGGGTGTACAGAGTACCGTGTTTTGTGTGCCTCATTCATAAGGAAATCACGAAGGTTATTGTGATCGGGAATCCATATGCGATCTAGATAGTACAGAATACCGTCGGATTTGGTTTCGATTTTAAGTTCTGCTCCACAAGACAGCTCATTGCGTACATCGTTTTCTGTTACAGAAACAAGTTGAGCTTCTCGGATTTGATCTTTGATGTCGGTTATGATTTGCGAACATAGAAGACGAATGGAGTTTGCATAACCTTTTCGACTGAGCGCATCGGCCACCACGTTTGCCTTGCCAGGATGATACCGAATTTCATAGTCGTAGTTGTTAAGTAGTTCTACCCATCTTCGTTGCCTCATATTCAACTCCTTTTGGTTAAAGATATGTTGGAGGCTCTTGTGGTCAGTGTATATTTCACACTTGGTACCGTAGAGGTAATGTCTCCATATCTTAAGAGCGAACACAACGGCTCCAAGTTCCAGGTCGTGGGTGGTGTAGTTCTTCTCATGAACTTTGAGTTGCCTAGAAGCATAGGCTATCACTTTTCCTCTTTGCATCAGTACACAGCCTAGTCCTTGCCCTGACGCGTCGCAATATACTACAAAGTCATCGCAACCTTCAGGAAGTGTGAGGATAGGTGCGTCACAAAGCTTTTGCTTAAGGGTTTGGAAGGCTTCTTCTTATTTAGGTCCCCATATGAAGGGTTTTTCTTTATGAGTCAAAGCCGTGAGTAGTACAGCAATACGGGAGAAATTGGCAATGAAGCGGCGATAGTAACCAGCCAAACCAAGAAATGATCTTACTTCGGTAGGGGTTCGTGGCGCTTGCCATTCCTGTACTGCCTTGATCTTTGAAGGATCCACATGAATTCCCTTGTCATTGACGACGTGTCCAAGGAATTGTACTTCCCTTAACCAGAATTCACATTTCGAGAACTTAGCGTACAGCTTTTCTGTCCTTAAGAGTGTAAGCATGAGTCGAAGGTGTCGTTCATGATCAGACTTAGACTTTGAGTAGATGAGGATGTCGTCGATGAAGACTATGACAAAGCGGTCGAGGTAGGGTTTGCATACCCTATTCATTAAATCCATAAATACTGCTGGGGCGTTGGTTAAACCAAATGGCATGACCATGAATTCGTAATGACCATATCGAGTTCGGAAGGCGGTCTTTGGGATGTCTTCTTCATGTACTCTGAGTTGATGATATCCAGAACGAAGGTCGATTTTTGAAAAACAGGTGGCGCCCTGAAGTTGGTCTAGAAGGTCATCGATGCGAGGTAATGGGTAGCGGTTCTTGACCGTTAACTTGTTGAGTTCTCTGTATTTGATACACATGCGAAACGTTCCATCTTTCTTCTTCACAAAAAGAACAGGTGCACCGCAAGGCGATGGGCTAGGACGTATAAATCCTTTGTAAGTCAGCTCTTGCAGTTGACTGGCCAGCTCTTGCATTTCAGATGGGGCTAACCTATAAGGAGATTTTGCGACTGGTGTAGCGCCAAGTATAAGATCAATGCGGAATTCGACTTCCCTCATGGGAGGAAGTCCTGAGATGTCGTCGGGAAAGACTTGTGGGAATTCTTTCACTACAGGTATATCTTCTAGTTTCTTCTCCTTGTTTCCCTTCTTGACGACGTGAGTTAGGAATACGACATAGTTCTTGCGGAGATACTTTCGGGCTTGAAGGCAGGACATCAATTTGAGTCCTTTCGAAGGGGTTTCTCCAAAGATTCGTAGGGTTTGACCGTCTGCAAGAGGAATGCGAATGAACTTTTCACGGCATACAACTTCAGCATGATGTTGGCTGAGCCAGTCCATACCGATTATAATGTCGAAACTTCCCAACTTCATAGGAATGAGGTCAACTGGAAAATCGTGATCGTTTAAAGTGAGGGTACAATTTCCTATAATAGAGTTTAATGAGACCGGTTTTCCGTCAGCAACTTCCACCGTTATGGATTCCATGAGATTATCACGAGTTTGGTTGAGGATGGGTTCAAATTCTAAGGACACAAAACTCTTATCCGCGCCAGTATCAAATAACATGGATGCTAACTACCATTGATGAGAAATGTACCGTTAACCACGTTGTTGTCAGCCCTAGCTTGATTGGCGTTGATGTTGAAAGCTCTTCCTCTAGCAGGTGGAGGAGCTTGGTTAGCTTGGTTCACCGGATTTGCTTGAGCTTGGGCATGAATGATGTTCACCAAGCGTGGACAAGTGTTTCTAAAGTGGTTTGGGTCTCCACAGTTGTAACAAGCCCGCATGGGTTGCATCATGGGGTAGTGGGGTTGGTAGTAGGATTGGGTCGTATGTTGTGTAGGTGGTAGAAGTAAGGGTTGTTGGGCTTAACCCACTATCTGATGGTGGGTTTGGGTTAGGGTTGGTTGCGGTTCATTCGCTGAAGTGTGCGACATGTTTGGATGGTGTGACCTGCACGGCCACAGCTGGTGCAATGTTGGCAGGGGTGTTCAGGAAAGTGATGGTATTGGCAACGGTTGCATTTTGGTTATGGGCCGGAGTATGGCTTTTTATATGGTGTACTGAGGGGGCAATTTGGGTGATGGGTGCAGCAGTGATGGGGGGTTTGTTTGAGTGACAGCAAAGTTTCTGTTGTTTCGCTTCCTTTTACCAGTAAACTTCGAAGAGGAGCCAGAATGGTTTGAAGTTTGAGCCTCAATGGGGGCTTTCTTTTTCTCCTCCTTGAATTTACCGTTTCGGATGCGATTCTCGGTAAGTTAGGTAGCTAGTTCCATTGCGACTTCAAGTGTTGCTGGCGAAGTGCTTAGAACCGAGTCTTGAATTTTCGAGGGAGGCCTCGAATGTAGTGTTCAACCAAGCGGTAACTGGGGTGAACAAGTTGGGGATCATTTGTTTAGCTCGAGAAATCTTTTGTTGTAGGAAGTATGATCTCCTTCCTTTTGTTTTAACGAATGTAATTCATCTTCCAACTTCTTGATTTCGCTTCTTGGACAGAAGCGTCTTGTCATTATTTCCATTAACTCTTCCCATGTTAAGGCCATAGCATCTCGACTCCTCTTTTACCCTTTTCTGTGTTCCACCAGGTAAGGACTACCCCAAATAGTCTCCCGGTTGTGTAACGTACCTTGCGATCCTCGGGACAATCGCAATTGAGGAAGGTGTTCTCCATTTCCTCAAACCAGTGGAGGAGAGCAGTGACACCTTCGGTCCCTTCATACTTTGGGGGATCGCAAGACTTGAAGTGTTTGTAGGAGCACCTTTTGGAGGGAGGGTTGTCGACGTTCTGGTCTTCTTGATTGGGAGCGTTGATGGGATTCGCGGGTGAGAGCTTGTTGGACTTGGATTACGATGTCAGGAAGCACCGCGGCCATTTGTTTTGCAATTTGGGTGGCCAAGCGTTCGTTTGACCTTCCTGACTTTCTACCTCACGTAGCTGCCTAGCCGACATCTACAGGAACATACATAGGAAGATTGTGAGTTTAAGGAGTCTTTTTTTTAGGTGTCATGTGTCGTTAAGAAAAAAAATAAAAAAAATAAATAATAACAATCACAATAATGCAACTACATCCATAGGATGTCTTGGGTTTGCTCATGTTTGGGCCTCCAATGTCCCCCATACCATCGTCTGTATAGTCATGTGGGCCCCCATGATTATTGGCTTAGTAGGATTCGACATTGGTGTTGGCGGTTTAACACTCGCATCACCCGAATGGAAACCATGAAATATGATTGCGAGATGTATGGTAGGAGGGTGTCCAGGTATAGACACAATGACAACTCAAAGTGGGGTTAGTTCACATGACGTTTGGTATAAGCATGCTTTGGCCTAATAGGTCCTTCGTACTCTCATCGTTAGTCCCCAGGTAGGCAAACTGGTCCTTTATTTTGGATTTATACGAATGCCAAGCCTAGACAGGACGTTTCGACTACCGGTACTCGTACCCTTCCAGTTACTACATGCCCGTCATGGGAACTCACTTTGATGTGATTTGAAAAATACAAAAATCGTTGCAAAAATCATAGGAATTGTGAGGTGTGTGCTCTCATGGATATGATATGTTATGAGTATATGATTCATGATGAGCATTGTATAATAATATGTACTTATGAACATGCTTGCATAACATTGAATGTAACAATAAACATAAGGCATATAAACATCATGAATTTTATATGTAACACATAAACAATTTTAAAATTCTAATCAACTATAGTATAGGCTCTAAGGGTCTAATAACCTATCCTATATCCCTATAGTCATGGCTCTGATACCAATCTGACACACCCCGACCCGCAGCGGAATAAGAGTCGGGGCATAATTGGGTTATCACCAAAGCTCATGATGTTTACTAAAATGTTTCATATTTATTAAATTCAAATTATAACTTAAATGTTCAAACCAAATTCATACAATACAAGGAAATGAAAACTAAATAAAACAATCCAAAGCCTAAACTGATTTATTCTTCTAGGCCGTCCTATGTGTTTCTTGCTTCAACTGGATCACCTGTATCATATGTAAAAATGGGGGAATTTTGGGTCAACAAAAGTTGGCGAGTTAACCTTGTTTAAAGACATTGTTATTGATTTCTTGTTGTATTTGATATTGAAAAGATGTGCAATAATCATATGTGAGCAAACGTATATAAACAAACAATCACAAACCACCTTGAATGAGTATATGACATGAATGATAATGTATTGTGAGATCCAGGCTCAATCAAACGGAGCTGGCCTCGTATGTTGGCAACGTCACGTTCCGCTCATAGGTAATGGGGAACAGACGAGCCTATGATGATGTATGTGAGATCAAAGCTCAATCAAACGGAGCCGATCGAAATGAGGCACCTGTACTCCACCCGTCTCCCACGGGGAGCTGTTGGGCTAATGAAATGTATGTACTGAAAATGATAAATTTAATCAAACATAACCACACAAACAATTGATACATATTGGATACACATTTGATCATGGATATGATGGATGCACAAGTGTTTAAATATAATAAATAATTAAGCGACACATGATACACCCCAAAATGTGATTAAAACGGGAATTTGTAGAGATTCACGCACATTGGGTGCGTTCTTTTGATGATGTTGAATGTGCACGAGTTTTGGGATTTGATCGACGAGGAAAAACTAACCTAAAATAATAACGAAATGGTTCGGTAAATAAGTGGATTTTATTAACAATTTTATTAGGATTTTTAGATTTATTTTTGTGAGTTTAAGGTCATTTTCTAACTTTAAAAATATTATTTTTAAGTATTTTTAATTGATTTTTAAATTAAATAAATAAATAAATAAAAAAAAAATTTGACTTTTGTTGACCGTTGACGGTCCGTTGACCGTTAACCCGGGACGTTGACAGTGGGACTGTGGTCTGAGTGTGCACTGAGTGAGGTTCGAACCTGGGACCTCTCGTACGCGTGCACGCAGCTCTACCAACTGAGCTACGTGTCTACACTGAAATATTCTATGTTTTAATTATATATATATACTAATTAAATGTTAATTATTTGGTTTATATTAAAAGGATTTAAAATGGTCGAACCGGTTGCAGGGACCCGGATCGAACTCGGGTCCTTCGGTTTTGTAAGCGCACAGCCCAACCAGTTGGGCTGTGTGTCTTATCTGTTTAACTTACGGTTTATATTAATCTTATAAACATACTGGGACCTGCTCTGATTCAGTTTTAAAAAAAATTGGTTTTAATTCGGAAAGTCGGTGCGTTTGTAAGGTTCGAACTCGTGACGTGCGCTATGTGTTTGCACACAGTCCACCGCTGGACTGTGTGTCTAACCCGGTTTAATATCCTGTTTTAATTATACTTATCAAAATGTCCGACTTCGTCTTCTTCATTCATGAAGACACAGACAAAGATGTTCGACTGTTCTTGTTTAAATCGTTCGTCGAACATTTTATTGATTGAAATGTAATGGATAAAGAGAGTTACGGAATCGAGTGTACCGAATCGAATGTTTTTTCAGAATTCCGGCAATGGTCGTCGGCTCTGATTTGTGAATTCCGTCTGATTGAATCAATTAACAATTTTGATCGATGAGTTGTGAAATTAAATGACTAAACAAGAGATATCAGGAGGTTTAGATGATTGTACCGATTTACAGTGTGATTTCGGAAATTTCCAGAGATTTTCCGGCGAGTGCAAAACGTCGTCTGGGACGGATTCTGGTTGAAGGATTGAAGTTAGTATATGTCTAACAATGGATTGAAAACGAAAGAATCGAGAAATTTACCGATATGATGTATGTCTCGGTTTTCCAACGAAAGTCCGGCGATTGCAGAATATCTCCGGCGAGTGCTATTGCTTCGAGAAATTGTGCGATTTTGAGCGAAAAGATTTCCAGAGAGTTGGGTGTGTATTTATAGGGAAGAATCAGGATGAATTGAGTCCGATTTTGTCTTGATTCGTGGTCAAGGTTTTTCTCCGGCGGTTATGACTAAGATCGCAGGATTAGACATCGGTTATAACCGATGTCGAAGTTAATATACGCGTTCAGTCAAAGGAAACCGTCGACAATTGGCGAAATCGTCGGTATTTCCGGCGACAGCGAATTGGGCGCGCTGATTACCGAATTTGAGTTTTGAGTTTTATTATAAGTATTAATTGTTTTATCACTTATCACAAACAAGTCAAGTGGCGGAGTGGTTAAGTGTTTGTTTGTTTCTTCCGGCTGACCCGGGTTCGAAACCCGGCATCCTCTTTTCTTTTTTTACTAACTTATTTTTACTTTTTAATAATTATAGTTTTTAAATTCTAAAATGTTTATTAATTATGTATTGTTTAAAATTAATATTAATCATAAATACGCAACGAAATTTTATAACTGATTATTCGATTAATAAACGAAGCGGGTTTGGAAACCCGTTTTTTCGACGGATGTTACATCGTGACATCATCTCTGACCGAGACGGTCGCTTTACTTCGAGTATCTGGGAGACTTTTCAATCCGCTCTCGGTACTACTCTCAATCTCAGTACCGCTTTTCACCCTCAAACCGACGGTCAAACTGAACGAACGATCCGCACCCTCGAAGACATGCTTCGTGCGTGCATCATAGATTTCTGTGGTAACTGGGATACGCATTTACCTTTAATCGAATTCTCGTACAATAATAGTTATCATACCAGCATTCAAATGGCTCCTTTTGAGGCACTGTATGGAAGAAAATGTCGATCGCCTATTGCATGGCACGAGATCGGAGAAGCACAAATCACCGGTCCGAGCTAATTCAAGAAACGACGGACAAGATCCTCCAGATCAGAGACAATCTCTTGAAAGCTCGGAGTCGCCAAAAGAGTTACCCGACAAACGACGCAAACCCCTGCAATTCGAAGTGGGAGATCACGTACTCCTAAAGGTTGCACCTTGGAAGGGAGTGGTCCGCTTCGGAAAGAAAGGGAAGCTAGCGCCACGATAAGTAGGACCCTTTAAGATTCTGGAAAGGATCGGCAAAGTGGCTTACCGACTCGAACTGCCGGAGGAACTTAATAATGTACATCCGACTTTCCACGTGTCTAATCTCAAAAAGTGCCTAGCCGAAGAAAATCTGCATGTCCCTCTCGAAGATCTTCAAATCAACGAGACTCTCCATTTTGTGGAAACCCGTGAAATCATGGATCGGGAAACCAAGAAACTCCGACACTCTCGCATACCTATCGTGAAGGTCCGATGGGAAGGCAAACGCGGCGCCGAGTTCACTTGGGAACTCGAAAGTGATTTGAAAACGAAATATCCACATCTCTTTGTTACGGCCACTGCTTAATTTCGGGACGAAATTCCCTAAAGTAGGGGAGACTGTAACAACTCCGATTTTCTCGTTGTTGTCTTTTTCTTTGTTATCGATTGTATCTATCCTTTGTAAATCTGAGATTCGCTTATTAATGAAGTTTATGTTAACTAAATTATGATTGTGTATGTTATATCGTATCTAATCGCTTATTAAATCGCATCGGTAATCTCATCGCATCGCAAATCGCAATTATTTATGTGGTTTTATATTATTTATGTGTTATGTGTGTTTGGGGTTACTATTACGCTCGCTACGCATCGCTCTCGCACTCTCGAATCGCTAAATCACACTATTATATTAATTATAACGTCTAATATAACTATCTAATACGAACCTAATAACCAAACAAACTTTTAACGCGAAACAAACGAAGAAAAACCCAAGATTGGGTCAAGTTCGCTCGAAATTGGGTGACCCCAAGTTCGGCCGAACTTGGCTGACCAAACTCAATTTCTTCATTAAACCACAAGTTCCGCTCGAACTTGTACATACATGTACAAGTTCGGCCGAACTTGGCATTATCTCTTGAAATCTCTACAAGTTTGCGCGAACTTGTACAATTTTGTACAAGTTCGGCCGAACTTGACCTCACCAGCTCCTCATTTTGCCTTCACCTATAAATACTCAGCCTCATTCTCTCATTTGAACTTGCTGCAACTTCGCCCAGAGCTCCCGAAACCCAAAACCCTCTGATTTCTAAGTAAGAATCAACCCGGTTTCAACTACAATGATGCTCAACAACGTTTTACAAAGGTTTACAATGATTTTGGCACAAGGCATAGCCTTCATTTTCATCAAAACTCTTCTATTTACGAAAATCTTCATATTTTTTCATAAAACTTCTGTTTTTCACTCAGATCTATGCTTAGAACACTTTTGAAACTTGAGTGACATAATTGAAACACTTTTAAAACTTGGTTACTATTCTACAAAGTTACCCCAAATAATAATGCAAACTTATCATGATTTCCTTAACCCAGAAGCTCCAAAATGATAAACAATTTCCACACATTACAATAATCCCTGACATTTCACTATACAATTTGATCAACTCAACAAGCACTTATTCCTTTCCAAACGAATAACCATACATCTCCATGAGTCAATTCGTTTTAATTTTCAGATTCAAACTTTACTTTTTAACAATTCACAACCTAAACAATACAAAAGAGAATCAAAATAACTACTGAGTAGCTATCAACAGAGCAGTCTATTACTTTAGTCCAATTATCCTACGATCAATTACAAACATACATAAACACTAAATACTCAATTATGTTAATAAAATCAGCAAAAAACACATAAACTCACAAGTGTTATGTTAGAACCGCTTGTAAGTCCCAAACTAGATAATCAGATATCAAACACCAAACAAGTAGCGAAATACAAACAAGATGTCAAAGATTGAAACACAATGTATTGATTCACTAGCAAATCGAGCACACGATCTAAAGATCATCTGGTACTCTGATCGATTACAAGCACAAAAGTTTTCAATAGAATCAATAACCTTAAACCTATGAAGAACCTCCTATTTATAATTACATAGGAAGCCCTAATACATTGAGTCAAGCCCATACCCATACGACTACTCAAAACACCTATCAAGCCCATACATTAAATCGATCCCAACCCAAACACATAACCCAAGACAGACGCAAACCTACACTAGTTTATGCTCTTACATTATCCCCTAGGTTTGTGTCGTCTTGGTAGAACCAACTTTACTTTCACTTTTTCTTCTTACTCAGATATGATTCAGATATATATCTTCCAACGTACGGACCAAAAAGCTGTGTCTCAACTCTGCTTCTATTTCCAGGCCATAACTGCAAAGCGATCACTTGAACAACACCTCTAGTAAACACTTTTGCAGATACTTCATACTCAGGATCACTCTGAATCTGAGACTTGGCTAGCAGATGGATATCTCTCTCCCCGAACCGCATCAAATCTCGAACATCAGAAACTCTAAATTCTTCATGTTCACATACAATCACTGCTTGACCTGTGGTTGAGTCATACATCCAAAACTTGAAGTCCTTCAAGCTATCGCAGGTAGGTCTTTGAGCAGAGGAATCGTCTTTGCTTACTTAGTGGGAGGCCAGATGAAGTCTTGATTGGTTGCCGGGTATACTTGTCGAGCACATCTTTGTGAACCTTGACATATGATTGCTGAAACTTCATATCTCTAAAGTTTACTTTAGCCTGTTGCTGCAGTTTGTTGTAGAAGTTCCAACCAATCTTACAATTGTGGTTCTTGCATTGATCATGATACGGTGAGTTACTCTTCATGAAGTCCCACCAACGTCCATGACTCAAATGCACTAGAAGAGTTATAATACTCCACTTTCCCATTCTTTCTCATCATTAGAAACATGCCCTTTTCATCATTGTAAGCCCAGCTTCTAATCCCAGATCTATTACCAACCTTGTCAAACTTATCTCTTCCTACATTCACAACAAATCTGTCTGGCATCTCCTGATAACCATAGTCCTTTTCCACTGCGACATTCCTCATCACCACTTCCTTTTGTTTTCTCTTTCGACTAATGGTACGTGGAGGATTCTGAAAATATCTATCCATTGCTTCTTCATGCTCTTTGGCTTGTTGTGCTCTCTCGGCTGTCCGTTGACTCTTTCGGAGGTTCACCAAACTCCTTTGGAAATTTACTTTCCAGTTTCTGCTTCATATACATGAACATTGCTGTAAGTGAACCAAGATTTGTCTCAAGCTCCTGAATTTTCTGATTCTTGTGAGTTATTTCCTCCATCAAACTAGCTATCTGTACATCCTTGAAGATCTTATCCTCTTCAAGTGCAGTAATTCTTCGCATTATAGCACCAACATCAACATCACCAAACAACTCTTCACTAGTTGGGCTATCGACAGTCCTTTTTCCAGATGCCTTTTCTGATTCTATGTGATCTCTAACTGCTTGTTGTAATAATGCTACAGCTTTAAGTACTTGATCATCAGATGGAGCACTATCAGACGGAGCACTACTTGAACCTTCTCCTAGTTTTAGGGCACGCATATATTCCACAACTCTTGGGTTTGTGTAGAACTCAATAAAAGCATCGCTAACAGGAGTTCTTGTGTACCCAAACAATGGACGCTCTGGTATTACTGGCATGGTTGAATTAGGGCTTGAACTTGTTACATCAGTTTCCACACGACCGTTCCTAGGATCTCTTCTACTCCGCTTCCTTGGAAGAAGGTCACCATGGGATCTTCTTGAACATCTTCAATAACAGCAGTATCAGCAACAACCAGTTCAACATGAGGAGGGTCCATATTAACTGGTGTAGGTTTGCGTCTGTCTTGGTTATGTGTTTGGGTTGGGATCGATTTAATGTATGGGCTTGATAGGTGTTTTGGTAGTCGTATGGGTATGGGATTGACTCAATGTATTAGGGCTTCCTATGTAATTATAAATAGGAGGTTCCTCATAGGTTTAAGGTTGTTGATTCTATTGAAAACTTTTGTGCTTGTAATCGATCAGAGTACCAGACGATCTTTAGATCGTGTGCTCGATTTGCTAGTGAATCAATACATTGTGTTTCAATCTTCGACATCTTGCTTGTAATTCCGCTACTTGTTTGGTGTTTGATATCTGATTGTTTAATTTTGGGACTTACAATTGGTATCAGAGCTTAAGAAGTCTTTCGAATGCTCGATTTTGATATCAAATATTCAACATTTTGAAAATTTTGTTGAAAATCATCAAGAACATTCATCGTGTTCTTCATTGTGTTCTATTTTTTTGAAGAAAATTATTATATTTTGGGGTTTGATTATTTTGAAAAGTGTTTAAAAGATATTATCAAATCTTTAAATCTTTTGCAAAATATTAGTTACTAGGTTATATACCGTGTGTTACACATGTTGAACAATTTAAATAATATAAGTAATAAGTGTATAAATAAAGAAAATATAAATGAAACCACATATTACAATAAATAACGAAAAAAATACAATTATAATTCACAAACCTATAAAGCGTTCATTAATCTCTAAATAATTACTTGTATACAACATTTGATATTTTACCTGTATATTTTCGAAACTGAAGTTACAAATTACATTACGTTATATAATCGCAAATACATAAATCTGTAAAATACTTCGAAGTCATCTATTATACCGATTGAATAAATGAATTATTATAAACAAATTGAGAGAAAGAGCCTACATTGTCGTATTGTGGGGCACAATGATAATATGACCCTGCGTCGATGCGTGAGAATGTAATTAACGGTGTCCGATAAAAAAATACTATAGACTGAGGATTGAAAAATCAAATTATGTACCATGAGAAACACACCGTTATCAAGTTGGTGATTCTCATCAAGTGCAATTTGAGTTGCTCTAGTAAAAGCACGAATTTCAAGGTCTTTTGTCAATTTGCACACTTGATAGCTAATTTAATTGTCTATAGTATGACCCCATCCAATTCATAATTTAAAAATGTAAATCCATAATGTAATTCGGCAATAGCTAAGAAATAAATAAGAAACCAAAATCCTTAATACCATTTAAAAGATAAATCTAACTGAGGAAGCGGGTGAATGTTGGGGTGCTAGTGGGATGGTTTTAACCGAAGCTGGGTGAACCCGCAATGCAAGTTAGTCAATAAATGAAATTAAAACTTCAAAGTGAGGTTGTTCTACACTTCTACACCCACTCACTGTATAATGTTATACCTTGACATAATCATTGGACATATAACAATGCCCCATTAAAGCATCCAACTTTTTATATGTCTTAAAACTTAAAACATCCGAGTTTTAGACCCTTGTATCACTCTGGGGCTTGGCTAACCCACTTCAACTTATGCTCATCTCATCATTTGGAGTCATAATTACTTATATATCAATATTTTACTCTTGTTATCTGTTACTTTCATAATATGATAGCATCAAAACTAAATATAATAGATGATTTTCAAAGGCTTATAGTTAGTGAGAACTTGGAATTAGGATACATACATCATACATGCTAAATGTCTATTAAAGTTAAACATTGGGTCACCAAAGTTTCCCATACAAACAAAATCCCGATTCATCCAGAGGGTGTTTGGGATTACGTTTTGAAGTGATTATTTGATTATTGCGTTTGTAAAACATAAATAATCTAAAAAAATGTTTGGATGAAAAAGTGATTATCTGCCTCCAAAATGCAGTTTTGGAGAAGCATGTACCTACATGCTTTTTTAAAACGCAGTTTTGTAAACGCAAAATCTATTTTGAAACGCATAATCTATTTTGAAAACGCAACACCAAACACCCCCTAGTGGTACACTTGGTAGAACCATTAAGGTATGCCAGCTTCAGAAACAACCTTGGTTTTAAAAAGCGAGAGGCACACAAAAGCAAGGATGTCCAAAAAATGAGGCGCGAAACGCAAAATCAAAATCATATTGTTTTCGCTCTAAAACATCGCTCAATCACATCGAACAACACTTAGTTAACTTACATTTCTACAATCCCATCCCCGATAAAACAATTCTTACATAATCGGCTCATTTCAACACAAACTCGATCTCATTTTTAGCAACTATAAGTATATTTGTAGAATCTGGAATGCGAAATAAATTGCCTGATTTGGAAGATGTGTGGCTCAATACTCGATCAATTTTGAGTCTTAAATTTCTGTGAATTACGAAATCGTCGGGTTTATCTTTGGGTATTCGTCTTTGTATTCCCCTTCAGCCGACATAAAACCGAGAAAATAATACTGGAATGTCAAAAATAATTAAACACATCCGGGGATTCAACTATAAACAATATTTAAACCACAACTCCGTCAACAGAAACCGACTCATTTCGAACCCAAAACCTATATAATCTTTAAATAAAGCTATAAAAAAACTTTTATAAAACAAAAGCAAAATATATAAAATTGATAAAAAGTGAATTACATTCTAAAAAACTGTTAAAATAAATAAAGGTAAAAATGATTACTATTTTTTTTAAATTTTTGAATAAAACTAATAGATTAAGATGCAACTAAAATATTGATAATATTATAATTGATTTAAATATCTAATACTTTTTCAGAAAATTCTCTTGATTGTTTTAAACCATTGAGTCGATTGTTATTTTAAAAGTTCACATCATTATCTCTTCAAACTACAAAGAGAAATATCATGGATATTTATCAAATATATTAGACTTGTCACAAATAATTAACCGTATAAATTAAAATAATTAAAAATAAGAAGGCTCTCATATGCTGACAAGTGTTTTCAAAGAGGTTAGTTTTATTATATAGTATAGATAGATATAGATTATTGGTAAGGTTTTAAAAGATCCGAAAGTTTTTTATTTTTGGAAAAATCAAATTTTGATAAATCCCAAATAGTTCGGAAATTTTGTTGACAAACTGTCTTTGAAAACAAAAAAATAATAATAATAATTTAAGAATAAAAGTTTCCGAAAACATGCAAAGGTGAGTGTGAGTTTTTGAGAATAATCTCAACTGAGATTTCAAAACAGTTCTTCACCAGTTATCACCATTTCATCTACTACAACGATGACATCTCTCTCCGATTACCATTGATCGTCGAACCACCACCACTTCACCTGCATCATGGCTCACCGTTCATCTTTACCGCTAAACACACCACCATCATCTCCGGTTATCATCATCTCTGGTTATCGTTCTCTGTAACGGCGTCACCAATCACCTCCACCATAACCTTCGTCCAATATCAACAACATTCACCGAAACTGTTCTTGAGTTATCATAAATTCATCGTTTATCACATCCATCACTTCTAATCCTCCACTGTTTATCATCATCGTCATCATCTCTCCATCTCTAACAGGCTTCAATATCTTCATCGTTATCACATCCACCCGTCCATCACACCGCACACCGCAACTGCCTGTCCACGGCACACCGCCATAACAGCCTCTCCACCGCACACCACCTCCTCCCACACTCGAGAACCGCACACCACCGTTCAAGCCCGTAAACCGCCACTAATCATCCGCACACCACACCACACCACCTCCTCGCACACCACAACCTTCTGATCGCACATTCACTCAATACACAACACCATCGCTGAACCGAACCACAGTCCACCATTAACACCACCTCGTCATCTCCATTGAATCACCGTACCACTCTGACATCGTGTCATCTTCTCCGTCGGCCATCGTTCTTCACCATCAAAAATCTTCATCACCGTCGTCAACCACCTCTGATCTCCGTCTCCGGCACTCATTCACCATCAACGTCATCGATAACCGTCGGTCACTGTTTCTTCCATCGTCATACATTCAACATACAACATCTCGTTCACCACATCACCTTCTTCGTTTACATCATTCTCGAACATCACATCATCATCTTCTCCGACACCGGTCTTCACTCTTGACTTCATCACCTTCCTGCATTCACACCACCTTCGGTCGTCATCCATCATCCACCACTGTCATTATATATATCTTGGATCCCATTAAGTCTAACCAACTCCTGAATCAATCTCCACCATTGGATTTGATCTCAGCCACACAAAATTAACTGTTGTAATGACAGTTCTGGGCGGTTCCAATCAGTTTTGTTAGCTAGTGGTTACCAACCCATGATCTCCAAAAACTCCTCCCCACGTAGCTTGTAACCTCCATCCTCAAATCTATTAAGTATGTGTCGATCACCGCCATCCTCACTCTTGCCCTAACCCCTGATTATTATTTTGCTTCCGTCTAATTTTCATCTCAATTGATCGATCCCTGTAGTTTCTTAGCTTGCTTCTTCGCTGGTACGGTTTCTTCACTCCGATTCTAGGTATGGTTGATGCTTTTTGGCTAAGATTAGGCATGTTTACAACGTTTACCAAAAAGAATTTATGTTTTTCTCTGTTTAACCATTACTTGGTGACATTTGCAGACAGTTAATGTTATTATACATACAAGATTCAGTGAAGGGTGTGCAATGTGATCCATCATTGACTAGAAATATTTACCTTTCAGCCCAGCCTCTACGGCAAGCGGTCCCGGCCTTTTGACGGGGCTTTGAGCCATTCAAATTGCAAGCCGCATCAAACACATACCAGCGACGCTTAGGGTCTCTCAGAATATGACCCAATTTCCTGGAGGTTAGGGTTTGTGACTTCATGTGGAGATTATGTTACGTGTTAATCGGGTCATACAAAGTTAGTACTTGATTTGTTGCTTGAATATGTTAGCCATTGTTGTGATTCATATTTGTTTGGTATAGAAGAATTTGTTTTTCGATCAAAGTTCGATTTGTTAGATTTAGCTATTAAATTCGCCTCTTATTACTGGACAACTGCTACATATCGATTTGTCCATTAATTTAGTTCGATTATTTAGATTATTATCTTGTCCATGTTTGATGCTATTTAAGCTGTGTTTTTGCTGGTTATAATGGTGGTGGAGGATGATCAAACAAGAAATGATGGTATCTATATGTTTGTTTTCTGAATATTGTTTTGAGTTCCATAGTACCAGAAAACTGTTCATTTATGGTTGTGATTCACATAAGTGGTTTTTTGTGCTTGCACACCAGGTGTTCGATCAACTGCCGAGGTGACCAGATTAGCCGATTGCAAGGGATGGTTTTTGCAGGGCTTGGGGCGACCATCAGTTGCCATTCACGCCTCCTTGGTGTTCATCATTTTGTCAGTAATGTCGATTACCTTTTGGAAGAGTAAAATCCAATTATATAAACATCATATCATCATACTTCACAACCTTCATGCATCAATATATTGATGGTAATAGTAAAAAATCCAAAAAAACATTTTGTACTCCTTGATTATCAATTATGTCGTTCACCTCAACATGATATATGTATTGGATTATTTTGCAGATCAGTCTTGCCAACTCGGAATTTACCTAAAAGACGAAAAAAGTGAGCTCTTGGTTTTGGTAGATAGATCCATTGGTGGAACCAACATTGTTGACGGGCAACTGAAGTTAGTTCTCCATATGTACATCTTTCTTTAATGATGTCAATAGTTTTCACAATTTACATTTAAAAAAGTTTGAATCCGCCACAAGTTATATGCATAAAATACGAATAATCTTTTTTGCAGGAGATTGATTTATGATGATGGAAATGGTGTTGTAGAAGCTCTAGACGAAACAAGTTATGATGGTGACGACCATAGAGGATTAGCTGTTAGCGTTTTCTATATGTTTATTGATTTATTACTCGATTCTTATTATATATTCTTGACCGTGGTGAGTGTAATTGTTCTTTGAATAGTTCCTGGCCGTCGGATCAAGTCAGGGTGTATCTTATGCCTTCCTTTTAGAGTTATCAATTTTTATGTTATGAGTTGAAATGTTATTATCCAGCTAAAGGTTAACGGAAATTTCATTACTTTAACTTTTGCAACTAGAAGATGGCGTTGAAAGATTACTTTTTGTTGGCAATATGATTTGGTATAGTGCTCACATTATGACGTGAACTACAACCTACCCATGCTTCTGCTTAGAGAGGTATATTTTGAAGGTGACGTATTTGGTTTATGATTTTGAGGTTCAAATTTTTTTTATGCCTTATGATTTTGCATGTTCAGGATAAGCTTTAGCGGCTTATATCAAACTAACAGGTATGACAAAACTTCATTTGAGCTTTGTGATCATTATAACAGTTACTTCCTTAGAAGCAGTGTCTTCTTCTCAAGCTTTTCCTGGTCCTTCTCGAGTTGTTGCTTTAGCAGGCAAGTTTTAAGGTGGTTTGTCATCTTTTATGTGAGGCAAGGTTTATAAATCTGTTCTACTCAACATTTTGAAGCGATTCATCATGGTTAGTATAAATGTAAATTGGTTCGGGTTGGAGTTTAAAAATTATAAATTTGGAGAAATAGGTAATGCTCACTATTTTTTTGCCTTTGTTTTCACATAGTTCGTAATTTCTACCGTCGGAGAAAAATTGCTTGCGAAACGCATCTTAAAGGTTCTTTCATTTTTCAGCTTTTGAGGTCATTTTTTCTCTTTAATGTTAATTTTATGTATAAAAAGTTTATTGAAGAAAATCAAATTCTTTTATAGGAATATCATCTATTGTTGTATCTCAAATTCAAGAATCTTTGTTAATGGTAGCTGGTAGGGGATCCACTGCAGAGCTCTTGGTGAGGACCTCATGACCCTAAGACAGTTGAGGCTATAGTTTTATTTTTTTATTTTTATTTATTTTTACTTTGTACAACAAACCCACTCATTAAAATCACGAATATGTGGTAGCCTACTCGCCTCGCCAAAATCCCAAATATATTTGGGCAGGTTGATGCATTTGGAAAAGACTCATTTGAGGAAGCAGAATATATATTTCAAGGAAGTCAACACTCAAGTAGTGGTTCAATAAAAGGAGCTTATGTAATATGTATTTAGAAGTCGTAATTAAAGAAAAAAAGGGGCTTATGTAATATGTATTTGGAAATTGTTACCAACTACAAGTAATTTTTAGGCTTGAGTTGAATTAGTCAATAAAATTCTGCCATTTCTTTAAAACTTTGTGTTTTCTGTTACTATTTTGGATTATGCATATTTGCTTGGGCTCTAACCCATGCTAATCTCACTTGCATTTAGTTTTTTAGGAGCCTCAGAATGTGTTGTAATAATAAAATGCAATAAGTAAATGTTTGTGTTGATAGATTCATTTACATTGTTACTATATAATAAATCAACGTAACCCGTCCACCGGACGGGTATTAAACTAGTTATCGGTTGTCAAGAAAAGAGAATTCTACAAACGAAAGTTCTATTTCGTGACGTTTCAAGTAAAGGAAATTGTCGGGAAAAAGATGTTGACGGCTGATATATTTGTTTTGTAAGAGAATTTCGTATGTTTTGAAAGGTGTGAAGAAATTAATGTGGTTTGAAAAAGACGTTTAGGAGTTTGTGTAGTTTAAGGTTTTTAAAATATTAATAATAATAATAATAATAACAACAACAACAATACCATTATTAATAATAATTATGTATAAAGGTTTTATATAATTGATTTTTACTATATATTAAAAATAAAAAAAGGGGTTGTTTGTTTGCGCACAAGTTTTGACAGGTTTTGAGTTACGGTGCAGAAAGCAGGTTCAATCGTTGCGAGGTGTTCAAGTTAGCAAGAGCACAGGTTCTTGGACTGACGAGTTTCGAAATTTTTTGATCACGGGCAAGGAACAAACTAGTAGAGCCCAAGTTTTATAGAGTGTGCGACCCAACTGTTAGTGTGCGACCTGGAATTTTCAGAATACTTTAATTAGTGTGCGATCCAGACTCTTCGTGTGCGACCTAGACTCTTAGTGTGCGGCCTATCTACTTAGTGTGCATCCAAACATATTGTGCGAGTGTGGCAAAGACATTTCTGGGGATCAAAGTATAACAAATTTAGAAATGTCTTCTCAGAATGATGTGATTGAGCGACATCTTGAAGGTTTTCGCTACTTTCCCGTGAATCAGTAGAAGTATTGATTGACAGATTTGCTGAACTGCTCATTGATATGAAGACGACTACAATATGGTACCAAATCATATGAGCAACAAGAGGTTTCTAGATTGTTTTAAAAGGATTCCAGATCAACCCAACTACAGCTGGTTTTGGAATGTGAATCAAATCATCTTGACAACCGAATGTTATAAAATACGTCGGATGAGCTGATCTCACTCATCAAATCATATGATAAGGCTGACAACAAAGGTTCAAGGCGACGCATCTGATGAAGTTTGCTCATCCATTCCCACTGCTCAACTGCTCCATTGCCTGGTGTAATTGACTCATCCACTCCTACTGATTCATCGCCAATTCAGAATCAAGGTCGCTATACAAGTATTCAAATTCATGACTTCACTCCCACGATCGAAGAGGTATGTGTAGATAACAATTGATGTACTAGAGCCTGTAGAGAGAAGGTAAGTGGTTACAAGGAGCAGCTGATTCACTCATTATGCAACTGCAGTTATCCAAATCTGATTTATATTAGATTAAAAAGAAAATCAATGGATATAAGGATATGTGGAGGCACAAAAGCTTGATATTCGCCAGTTGCATAATGATTTGAGTCAAGAAAGGTGTAGGCATCTCTATTTAAACAACTTTCTGAAAAACTAACTACCGAACTTGATTCTCTAAAATCAACTTTTGAAATACATAATCTAATTTTAAGAAATTTGATGTTTCTAGTGAAAAAGTTGAGAAAATGATAAATCAGCAATTACAATTTCGTAAGAAAGAAGTTAGGAATAAGGTTTGGAATATGTGTCCATCCCTCCACCATATAATCACAATTATACCTGTATTCCTACGACTGAAGAGGAGATTGAAACATGCCTGACATGTCTATGGGTGGATTAGTGATGTCAAGGTGAGCTAGCAAAACCCTCAAAGGTTAAAATCTCAAAACCTAAAGAAATGAACAAAGACAACCAAACAGCATCTGCACCTGTCTTTGTTAAATCAAGGATGTCTTGAAGCAAACAGAGACATTGAGTTTTGAGAAACATGAAAATTGGAAATGAACCGATGTAACGCTCCGTATTTTCGCGTTTATTTAATTATTTATTTATTTAAAATGCATATTTATTTAATTATTTATTCAATTATTTAATCATTTATTTATATTTAATCAATAACATATATTCTTTTAAATAAAACAAATCATCTATTTTATAAAATAATTAAAAGATAAATTTTCTTTTAATAAAAAGTTTAACTTATCATAAAATTGGTTAATCAAGTTAACATTATAAAACTTAATAAGTAACTGAGTTAATTACATAGTTAGTCCCTATAGTTTGCACAAAATAACATACTAAGGTACTAATAGTTTAAAATCACATTCTAGGTATTAACTTTTCAATTTGTAACGTTTGAGGTATTAACGTTAATTGCTTGTTAAACTATTAGTACCTAAGTATGTTATATTGTGCAAACCACATGGATTAACTGTGTTAATACTCTAGAAGTTAATACCTCCAAACGTTACAAAATCAAAAGTTAATACCCTAGAAGGTGATTATAAACTATTAGTACCCAAGTAGTTATTTGTATAAACCACAGGGACTAACTATGTAATTCACTCTAAGTAACTACTCTAGTTAGTAACTATGAGGGACTAATGTGCAATTTAACAAACTATAATTACAGGGACTTAAATGTAATTACTTGAATCTTAAAAATAAAAAATAAGAAACAAAACAGTGAACCGCGGACTCGAACCCGGGTTCACCGACTCACCAAACAACAGCAATCACTGTGCTGCGGACCTGGTTTCGTTTATTTTAGGTAAGCTGAATATATCACCTTGTTACGATAACCTTCATTTCAAAGCCAAGTCTGAGCTGTGTTTCCTTTTCTCGCCACCCTAATCGATCGGAACTACTCTTTTTAAACCATTTACATTTCCCAAATCAATCATTTCCTTTTTACGTATCAATCACAAACCATCCCATGAATACCGACTCGATTCGGTTCCGACACATCTATTTAAACCGAACCCGAACGCCCACATTTGCACACCCTCTCGACTCCTCTGCCCTCATTACAACACCTCCCATTTACACTCTCACCTCCTTCGCCTACTTTCTGCTCGCCGGAAGTTACAAGACACGCTGGAAAACATCTAACTCGCCGGAGACATCGAGCATCGCAGGAATCTCGGCTCGACCCTTCTCGTTTCGGTACAAATCCACACACCTTAATCCTCATTTTTCATAACTAATTCCTTATATACATACAATTTATGGCGTAGCGGTAATTCCTTATATATATACTAATATCATAACAGTAAGTGTTTCTTTTAGTTAAAATGGAGGTAAGTGTTTCTTTTAGTTAAAATGGAGAAGATGACTCAACCCAATTAGTATATATATTTCTTATAAACCATAAACTACACACCAAACGCATACATGAGAGACTCCGGTTCGAGTCTCTTCTGCTCCGATTTGTTCGCTGTATTATGCTGTTTGTTTGGCTCCTGTGTGGGCTGTCCCGTTGGACCTTTTTTTATTTAGTTATTTCTTTTGGCCAGGTCACTTGGGCCAGATCTGAACCTTGGGCCAATTCTTGGACTACAGAAACTTATGCCTATTCCTTTTTCAAAGACTGTTATTTTAAACACTATTACTAATAACAGTATCCATTTTACTATTATTAGTATTATCATTATTGTTAACTTAATTAATAATTATTATTATTAACATTTTATTATACATTATTAGTATTACTCAAATTATTATTATTACTACTACTATTATTATTATTACTAGTATTTTTTTTATATCTTTAATAACCTTGTTAAACTATTATCTCAAAATATTACTATCACCTAGTCACATGTATTACTTTAACCAAACTAACATAAATCATTAGGCATGTTCCATACCAACATATAACGAATTAACGCGATCCCAATCCACGAATCATAACGAACTTCCTTGTGATCATCTAGGTTAAACACTTTCGTTGATCTATCATCTTTACTCGTGCGATATTCCTCAAGAATCAATACGCAACCTAAGGTGAGTATACTCGATCTTTTTTTGACTTTATCACTTTTGGGGTGCAACATGTATTCTATATCAAACACACTCAACATTTGAAACTTGTTACAATCACATTCTATCCACATTTAACATGAAACAATTTGATGCTTGTGATTCTTGTATGCTATGTAAATATTTATGCATATATGAGCCCACCTTAACAATTATAGTACTATGCATATGCTATAGGAGTAACGCACCGCCCTGACAATCAAATAGGGTATTGTTAAGTCAATCATGTGAACCTCCCGTCAATCTTTGGGACATGCAAAATCGGTGTTGCAATCTAGGGTTTTATCATATAGTGACATCGTTTCGGCATATTTAGAAACTTGTATCATTTATTTCATGGTGGATATGAGCGTTTAAACTTGTTATTCTATTATGAGATGTATCAAACTTGTATATTCGCTCAGATTTTTGTTGATCTTATTTTAATACATGTTGCAGGTTGATAGACAAGATGATGTGAAGAAATCAAGTTAGGACAAGCTTTTAGAACGCACATTAAACATTTGTTATGTTTGTTATTTACTTGAAACTTTGTATTGAAGTTTAGTCATTAATGAAATTTGATTTAAACATATTGTCACAAATAGTGTTATGCTGCTTTTGAACAATTTGCTCGTCTCATCCCGATGTTTTCCGCCAATCGGTTGGGGTGTGACAACCGACCGAGCTAGCTGCACCATCTGACTCCAAATGTGAATCACCTGAAGCAACTGATTCTGAGAAATTAGAATCAGTTGAATCTCGTGAATCTAGTCGTGAGTCTTCTGGAGCAGCTAACTCAGCCGCAGAGGATTAATCAGAGCTACTACAAAAGGAAAGTAACTCAAGCTCTGAGTTTAAATGTGTGAGCGATACTGATGCTTCTACTTCATGTGCAGATGAAGTGAAAGTAGGATTGGGTTGAGGGGGATGATGTTGTTTGCCAAGAGAATGTCGATGTTCGTTCAAACACATCAAATTTGTCTGTTACTGCTCCTCCATATGTGAAAAAGGTTGTTTCTGAGCCAGCTTTGAGAGGCCCATCAAATAAATATCTGCCTCCAAAGCCAACAGTTAGCAGAAATGAAAATGTTAAAACTAACACTGAATGTGCTAACTATTGTAAACATGGACACATGAAGTAGAGCAAAAAGTTTGAACAATCTGCCAACAAATCATCCAACAGATCTTATACCTCAAATTACTCATCAATTGGATCGAATGGATCGGGATATGCTCCTTATGTAAAGAAGCAAACATGCTACAACTATGGCATACCATGTCACATTGCAAGGAATTGCACACATCGTCCCTATGTGCCATATTATACACAACATCAGAGGATTACACCGAGGGACATGTATTATTCTAAGCCAATGAAGGTTGAAAGCCTAAGGCAATGATGAATAAGCATCCCAAGGTTAAAACTTCTGATGGGGATTGGAATGCTGCCAAAACCAAATGAAAGCAACCTTTGAAACCTAAACAAGTTTTGAAAATTAACAAGGTTGGAAAGCAAAATGTTTTGCCAAAGGCGCCTAAGAAATTAGAAAAGCCTAAACAAATTTGGAAAGTAAAACATAAAGCAGCATCATCACCAATTCCTGAAACAAAAGGGGACATGTGCTTGCAAGAAGTATCTTATGTTGATGCTTCAGGAAATCCTAGGACCACGATGACCTAGGTACCAATGTCTTACTAATCTCCTTATTTTTTAGGGACAACCAAGGTGGAGTTGTTGACTTTCCTTGGAATGTTGATAGCGGTTGTTCCAGAGAATTAACGGGTAACATCTCACTGTCGCAAGAAGTTATATTTTTACAGTTGACATGTTTCCTTTGAAGGAGATACGTACGGTAAGAAAAGATTAGCGAAAAAGGTACAACTTTAAATTTCGTGTTCTAATCTTGATAACTGATTAGTATTAAATCTGATGATAGAACGATTAAGCAAAAACAATAAAAGTATTTTCATTTTTGTTTTGTACATACATTTTCTTTATAAGGTAAATTTGCGCACAAGATTTATGCACAAATTTAGGGGGATAGAGAGAGTTATCTATACATATAAAAACAGAAAAAGACAAACAGAGTTTGTTGCATATTAGGCATTGTTTTAGGGGGATACATGAGAAAAAGAGAAATATCCTAAAACAATGCATACATGGGAAATGAATGAATATTCGTGCTAAAGGGCGTGACTGACACATGTAAGGTGTTATAGCTGAAAAGACTAGGATCTAGTGTTATATGTCGATAGGCTTGAAGCTCAAAAGATAAAAGGTACTAAGTGATACAAACATAACAAACTATGTATGTTGTGGGTAACATACCATCGGTGTATGATTTAATAGTCTTAAATCTTGCGTTGATAGATAGCCAACGTCTGAAGTTTTGGGTCTTTATGCTGTTGAGTCATACGGGGATATCTTGGCTGTCCTTCTGTTACATCCAGATTATATGCAGACCTAGGCACAGTCAGGATATCTTAAAAGAGCTAAAGAGGCCAAAAACCTTAAAGGAAGATAAACTCAAAATGAGTGAATTCCATTGAGCTAAAAAGCTAAATTCGTACCAAAAAGGTATTTGCCTAACCCTCATTGGAAATTCTATTGGTCAATCTATTATACAAAAGTACTGACTTGTTCACCAATAGTCCGACGTTGTGAATCAAAAGGATAAACTCAGTATACTCACCTGCTATAATGAATCGTTGTGTTTACCTTGATCGCGGGGGGTATGTGATGGTATGGGACACACGGGTATTATAGTATAATATTACCTTAAGAGTATCATGAAGTTAAAAAAATTGAAAGTTGAGCGTTAAAGTTTAAGTTGACAAACACATTGGCAATCACTTAGACCAGTCTGAACAAGTTCGTGCTAAAAAGTGTTCCTTAGTCTGCCTGAAAACGATTTTGATCCCATTGCATTTGTAATTGTATATTGTAAGTGTTTGAGTTAGTTTGTGTGTTTCCCTTTATTTCTTATATTAAAAAATTACAAAATTATAAAACCAAAAATCCAAAAATAGAGTGTTTTATTTGTTTTGTTAAAAATTTTTAACCGTTTTTGAAGATTTGACTGATCATCGAAAGTTGTAAGAAATTTGAATTGTGAGTTCCAAGTACAAGTACTTAGATGTATCGAGTGTTCATGTGGTACTTTCCTCTGTTGCTATAGAAATGTTTACTTATGAATTTCTGAGCATGTGCAATCTTGATTTCAATCAAGTAACAAGGGTTGACGAAGAGTGATATGCTGTTAGTTGCTGTCAAGCATGAAACATCGTGACAAAGTGTACAAGAGTCAGAAGAACCAAATACGAGTTATCGTCTGACAGTGAATGTACATGTGAAGAAGTACCAGTGAACCTGCTTGAATGAGAAAGATTGAAGAAGAGAAGAGCTGCTGAGAATCCTCCTCTTGCATTCTTTTCAACAAAGAATTTCAAGTAAAGTTGATCATGATTAAGAAGAACAAAAGACCCAAGTTTTAGAATGAAGACATGAAGTATCTTCCCACAGAGACCTGATGAAGACAACAGTTTGATAAAGACAGGATAAACCTAAGGGGATATTGTAAGGCCATAATAATTTAGTAGGTTTATGCTTATCTTTATCAAACACAAGAATAAGCAATTGGGCTTAGTTTTCTAGTGGGTTAGATAGTATTGAGATAAGCCATGGGCTAATTAGTGTTTTGGGCTTGGGTTAGGCCATGTGGGCCAAGTTCTTAGTGGACCCTATATAATGTTTGTTTACTCATTATTAGGGTTAAGCCTCATTGTTACAGAGAATTGTTAGAGAGAGCTAGGGAGGCGATGTGTTTGTACTTGTACCAGACAGTTTTGCTAGTAATAGTAATAGAATCGTGTGCAAGGTTTGAAAGTATTTTCGGTGTTCTTGTGTTCTTGTTTTTTTCAGTATTCTTGAATCTCACCAAGTTTGGATTCCGCCCACTCTTGGTGTTTGTTTGATATCATTGAAAGATCCAAGTTTTTGGGACTTACACCGCCTAATCGTATCTCCAGATTTAGGTGAATATTGTTGATTTGACAATACAATGTCAGGTGAGTTGTCTCGTGTAGAAGATACACGATTAAAACGACTGTGTAGAATCCAACAAAATCACGTAAATCTAAGAGATAAAGAGAAATTGAAGATTAAAAGGTTAAGATTTGTAATGATCTAATAACCAACGGTTATAGAGAGAGAGATCTAAGTGGTTACATATATGGAGATGAATATTCATACAAAAAGTATGAATATTAGTAACTACCCATCCTAGTCCATTTGGTTTTTAATTTTTTTTTATGTAGACATTTCAAACCCCTTAACTATAGTTGTCAATCTGCGGTTTCTTTTTTAAACTCCAAGTCAACCCAAATTCAACCTTTTGTGTCAAAATTGTCAGGCCAAATTTCCCCTGATGTATGGGTTTTCATGCCAAAATGTGAGATTTACCGATATTATGCAACTATCAAATTCACTAGCGACTAATCTTAAACCACCAATATGACCGGACACACAAAAGACACACATTACCATTCCAAACACAAACAAATAGTTTACACCACCAAGTTTATGAAACCGTAAAACACACAATCAATTAGTCCCCAAAAAAGATGCAATTTGACCTATGTCAAAGGGTCAGTCAAATACGAGTAATACTCAATCTCTAATACCATACTATATAGTATAAGTGGGGTGTAGAACCACAAAGAGTAATGTGGAAAGAATTTTTGTTTAATTGCTTCCTTGGTAATTAAGAAATTATACGAAAAAGGAAAATTGATTGTTTAAGAGTTGTTTAAAATCTAGGTTAACAAATTAATTAAACAGTGCGTAAACAATTATGAGGAGAAGTCATTCCTCCGGGTTTAAAATCTAGTCCACGTAACATATGGGTAGTTAAAAGATTCATAAAATTTTTATAGTACCTAATCATAGGTAGCTAATGTAGGAACTAGATTCACTTTTATAAATATAATTACAAAACATATAATAACGAGACTCTCGTTATTCGTAGGAAGTATCATAGTACAATACCGGTTGCAATAACTAAATAAAAATAATATAAAATATAATTATATATACCAGTCTTGATTCAAGTCGGATCTCTGGTGGGTCCTTCACACGCACTTGATAGCATCCTTGTTGGAAACCGAACCCTACAAAATGAACATATGAAAGAAAAGCCAAATATTCTACAAACCTTTGATCCATAATAATAATAATAATAGAAATCTGCTGGCAAAGCTCTGTTGAAGACTAAAGACTGTTGTCAAGGATCTGATATGTTAAAGCTCTGTTGGAAAGATCTGCCAAAGAGAAACACTGATAAAGAATCCAAGCACTGATGTAGCAAAGCTCTGCTGAAGCCCAACAGTGGATCTCCTACAGTTGTTAACAGCAGACTTTATATTGTATTTTATTGTAACAGTGTTTAGTCTCGCAGATATTAGTAGTTTGTTTAGGTTGTTAGATGTCACTTTCATAGTGATGTCATCATAAGATGCTCAGAGGTTACAATTATACTATAAATAGAATAGTGCTTGTATTGTTCTATTCATCACTTTCATCACATATCAATTCTATCTTTCTTCTTGCGTTTGTACGAACAAATAGAGTGATCTTAGGCTGAGGGGGATATTGTGAATTACATGCCTACGTGACCAATATTACAAAAGCATGTTAATGAAAACAATCTTCCAATTGTTGTGAATCAAATTGTACATTTCGCGTGCATTTACTCTTGGTTTTTCTCATTCATTAATTTCATCTTTAAACATTTACAACAATTCAAACTCAAATCCTAACAATTGGTATCAGAGTTTGGTCAATTGAATTTGATTTAACAATCAATTTAATTTGAACAGATCAGCTCTCGTGCTAATTCGTTTATTCGTTTGTATTGAAAAACAGAGTTTATTTACGTTTCAAAGTTTTTAAACAAAATCTGTTTGTAAACAATTAAAATATCACAAAATCCACAAGACCCCAAACACCAGCAACATGTTTAAACCACCGATCCTTGTCAGATCAGAGTATAACATCTTGCAACGACGAATGGGTCATATCATTGCTCAGCAAAACACCGGTTGCTGGAAGTTGGTTTTCTTTGGACCTTATGTTCCAATGATACCGAGTACTGAGGATCCAAATGTCCAAGTACCAAAGAGACCTAAAAATTACCCCGAGCAAGATTTCCAAAAAATCGAGCTAGATGCAAAGGCATTTAGTATCGTGGCCTCTGCATTGCCAAATGATATCTATGATAGCCTGTTGCATTGCAACAGTGCAAAGGAGTTGTGAGATGCTTTGAAAGAGCAATTCGGTGGGACATAGGAAGTAGTTAAAACAATAGAGAGGTTTCAAATCAACAATACGAAACATTTTGTCATGTTAAAGGAGAGTCATTAACCCAACAATTCGAAGATTTAGCTGTCTCATTAGTGAGCTAAAACTGGTTAATGTTGAGTTTGCAAATTCGACTTTAAGTAGTCGTTTTCTTAGATCATTACCAGACAAATGGGACAATATAGCTTTTGTAACCGGAAATTTTTGGGTTCAAAGAGATGACTCAGCTTCATGGTAGGCTCCTCACTTATGAGAGAGAGCTGGACCAGAAAAAGAAGCTACAAGAGTCTGGAAAAGTGGCTGATGACTATGCATTCGGTAGTACAACATTTTTTGGTCAGAAGAAGCCCCTGGCAGTTGTATGGATCAGAGTTATGATCATTTTATTGACATAACTTCTGGTGGTAGTTTTGACTCTGATTCTTACTCGCCCAATTATGCTTTTACTGCTAATGGGGAAAGCCAAACTTTGATAACTTATCCTTTGAGTTGAATGACCTTCAACATTTTGACCCTACAGATTTGGAAGAGATGGATATTTTGCATCAGCTTGCCTTATTGAGTGTTAGGGTTAGCAAGTATGACAAGAGAACTGGTAGAAGTTCCCAGGGTTGCATGGGGGGCTAAAAGTTGGGTTGGATAAATTAAAGATCAAATGTTATAAGTTTAATAGGCTAGGCCACTTGCTAGAGAATGTAGGTCTCAATCAACTGGACAATGCTAGACCAATTATCACACATCCTAGCGCTAGACCTTAAAACACTCAAAGCACTCTCCATTATTCCCAATATACCACTGCTCCTCATATGCAAAACACTGCTCATTTGGCACACCCTGCTACCATTGTTCATGTGCAATATGTTTAAACCATTGTTCCTCAGATCCAATATATTCAACCCCAGCTCCTCAGGTTCAAACGCAACCTGCACAACAAGTTACTCAAACCACTGCTCTGGCAGAGGTTAATCAACAGAGCTTTTTTACTCAAGGCTTTGTTGATTGGAGTAGCTTACCTGAGGATCTGACTGATGAAAACTTTGCTCTAGTTGTCAACACTGAAAAGAAACAAAATGATTTTTGCTTTATGGTACTAGATACAATAGTTGATGGTGATAAAACTAAGGAAGTGGTGTCTAAGTCTAATGAGTCTGATGTTCATGATGAAACAGATGTTACAAAAGAGAATTTTGGGATGAAGAAGTAAAACCTCTGTCTGACCCTTGGGATGTTAGTGTATGTGAAGGGGAATGTGACTGTGCCATGATGGCTGCTACTAAGGTATCTCCTCAGATCCTCAAAAATCCGTGTTTAGATAAATGCATCATCTATAAAAGAGGTGAATGAAAACCTTAGAAACAAAATTTTAGATGATGAACTGCAATTTGAAAAACTTTCAAAAGAGTTAAAAACAAAACTGTTGGAAAAAGAATTGAAATCAGAGCTTTAAACATGAAGCCACCAAAACCAAGGATCAACGCCAAACCATGAAAGAAAAATATCAGAGTTGTAAAAGGCAATTGGAATCTACCAAAATCTTTTGTGGAAAATGGGTAGGATCTTGCAAAGGTTATGAAGTAATGCTTGAAAACCAAATCAAAAGTAATATTAAATTTGGCATTGGGTTTAGAAAAAATGACCAAGTTTCTGAAAATATTATTGTAAATAATTCTGGTTTGTTGAAGTTATTCCAACTAATTTGGCTGGTCAAGAAGTCAAAGTCACTGATCAAAATGGTAATAACGTTGTTTTAGAAAGACATGAAAGATCCTCAACCTTTGAGGAAATTGAAAAATATCAATTTAAACCTACATGGTCTGATGAGTGTGACATTCTTGAAAACTTCAAGCCAATGGATTTTACAACCAGTGATGGTGTCAAATAACCAAAAGTCAAGATCATACCCTTGAAGGATATTCCAGCAGAGATTATACCATCTGCTGATAAAAAGTCTGAAAAAGGGAAAAAGAAAGAAAAAAATCTAAGACTTGTTTTGTGATTTATGTGAAAAGAAGAATCATGTTACTAAAATTGTTTTCTTCTAAAAGTTTTGACATTAACAAAACAAGTGTGATAATTGATTCTCCAAACTGCACAATTTGTGGCAAAACAAATCACAAAACTCAAGGGTGTGTTTATCTCAAAAATTTTAATATCAAAATAAATGAGTATAAATCCAAAGCACTGGAGAGTCCAAAGGATGGAACCTTTGACCCTGTTCAAACATCTGTTACCAAGAAATTGACTATAACCTTTGCTCCCACAGAGGGTCAGGTAAAAGATGCCCCACCAGCAAATCAATATCCAAGAGGATATGGCCAACCTGCTTACAAGAGTGTACCACTTGGCTATTAGGTTTACAAAAGACCATCAAAACCAATGGTTAATAGGCATCCTCATGGGTATGAGCCTTTAACAGGAAATGGCTCACAACAGTGGTTACAAAAATCGATCTGTTCAAAACACTGACCATTTTCCTGATTTTTAAGCTAGACTGTGTGTGACCCCATCCAAAGCCATTTTGGTTTTGAAAACTCACCTAAACTAATTGTTTACTGATGGGCAGGGAGCTTCTACTTGCCTTGAAAGTTTATGGTATATAGATAGTGGAGGCTCCAGCGACATGACAGGATGTAGAGACCTTCTCAAAGATTTCATGGCACATGGAGGGGTGATATATCCTTTGGTAACAATTCAAAAGGGAAGGTGTTAGGGTCAGGGACTGTCCAGGTTGGGTAGCTCAAGTTTGAGCATGTCAATCTTATTGAAATTGAAATTTAATCTTCTTAGTGTTTCACAAATGATGAAAAAGGCTATGGGTCATTCTTCACTAAGAAAACTTGTCAGATTGTTGGGCAGAAGTGGTTAAAAAGATTGATCAAATCATAGTTGAGAGCAAAGCACAACTTGTTGTTCATAGGAGTGGAAATGTGTATGTGGTTAATATGTTGAAAGATAATCCAATATCAATGCATGTCTGTTCTCAGTTGCTTCTAACAAAGAGACAGAACTTTGGCATAGAAGACTTGGTTAAACAAATCTTAAAATATCACCACACTCTCTAAAAAAATCTTATCAGAGGTTTACCATCAAAACAATTCAATTGTGATAACATTGTGTTTCCTGTTTAAAAGGCAAACAACATGAAAGTTTACAAATCCATTGAAGAGTCCAAAATAAGCCAGTGTTTGCAAATGTTACACATGGACTTGTTTGGTCCTATAAAAATCACAAGTCTTAAAAGGAAAACATGTTGTCTAGTTATAGTTGATGATTTTCAAGGTTTGCATATACCTTCTTCATGCACTCCAAAGATGAGACTGTATGCATTTTGCAAAATTTTGTTAAACAAGTTGAAAAGCAATTTGACCTGCAGTTAAAGTCTTAGGAGTGACAATGGAACTGAGTTTAAAAATAGGGAGTTAGATGATTTTGTGTGTCAAAAGGGATTGTTAGGCAATATAGCATCCCAAGGACACCAGAACAAAATGGGGTGGTTGAAAGGAAAAATAGAACTTTAATTGAAGCTGCTAAAACTATGCTTGCAGACTCAGGTTTACCCTTGTCTTCTTGGGCAGAGGCTGTAAACACTACTTGCTATGTGCAGAACAAACTTTTGGTTAACCCCAGACATCAACAGAGTACTTATGAAACTCTGTTCAATATCAAACCATTGATCTCAATTTCAAAATTTGCAGCCAAAGTAGATTGTGGTTATTTCTAGGATACTCAACACTACTAAAGCCTAAAGAGTCTTTAATTCAAGGACTAGGTGTGTGGAAGAGACCTTGAATGTAAAGTTCAATGAACTTTCTTCATTAAAAATCCCAGCAAATCCTGCTGAATTGTTTGACTTAGGCAAATTTACATTTGAAGATGGGTCTATCAAGACTAACCCTGCAGGTACATCACAATCTTCTCATCAAGACAATGGATATGACATTGTGATTCCACAATACAAAGTCATTTCCACCACCAGAGCAACAGATGTTACTAACAACTGTGAAAACTCTGCCACTACTGCATCAAAAGTTGTTGATCCTCAAACCTTTGCCATCTCATCAAAACAAGCCATTGTTGACAAAAGTCATGTTTCTGTGACTAAAAGTCAACCTATCTTTACACCTCATCTATACCTCCACCTCCATTCCAAACAGATGTTGGCTCTTCAAAAATGCCAATGTTTTTTAACTCAGATGAATCCCATCTGTAGCCTTCACCTCAAATGCCATTGTTCCTTATAAGGGAGATTTAATCTACCTTAAACATCATCCATCTAATCAAATCATTGGAAAATCAATGAAGGGGTGCTCACAAGAAGTCAATCCCAAAACATTTGTCTTTTTGTTGGTTTTCTATCACTCACACAACCTGCCAAGTACCAAGAGGCACCAAAAGACAACAGTTGGGTAGAGGCCATGCAAGGATAGCTCATATAGTTCAAAAGACAACAAGTATGGAAACTTGTACCATTGCCAAATGATATTTGTCCCCTGGGCACAAAATGGGTCTTCAAGAACAAAAGTGATGAAAGGGGTATTGTTGTAAAAAACAAAGCTATGCTTGTGGTTCAAGGCTATAGACAAGAAGATAATAATGATTATAATGAAACTTTTGCTCTAGTTGCAAGATTAGAGGCCATCAGATTGTTCTTAGCCTTTGCTGTCAACCACAACATCAAGGTGTATCAAATGGATATCAAATGTGCTTTTCTCTATGGTAAGATCCAGGAAGAGGTATATGTGTGCCAACCTCCTGGTTTTGAAGATGCATTTTATCCTGATCATGTTTACAAGCTCAACAAAGCCCTATATGGCTTGAAACAAGCACCTAGAGCCTGGTATGAAACTCTTTCCACATTTCTCCTATCCATAAGCTTTACAATAGGTAAAATTGATAAAACACTTTTTTTTAAATAAAATGGAAAGGAAAAGAATTAATGATTTTCGAAATTTACGTGGATGACATTGTTTTTGGATTCACTTGTGATTCAATGTGTGAGGAGTTTAGGAAACTCATGAAAACAGAGTTTGAGATGAGTGCCATGGGTGAGCTTCAATGCTTTCTTGGTCTTCAAGTTAAACAAATGTAAAATGGAACTTTCATTCATCGGGGCAAATATGCATAAATGTAAACCATGTAGCATACCCATGGCCACCTCAAAGCTTGTCACTGTTGATGATAAAGATGACTTGGTTGATCAAACTCTTTATAGAAGCATGATTGGGTCTTTATTGTACCTAACTGCATCAAAGTCAGACATCATGTTTGCCACATGTGTTTGTGCTAGATCCTAGTCAGCACCTAGAAAGTCAAATCTCATTGCTGTGAAAAGGATATTCAGATATATAAAAGGTGCTCCCACACTTGGTATCTGGTATCTTGCTTATGGAAATATTGAGCTTTCAGGTTATTCAGACAGTGATTTTGTTGGATGCCACACCACAAGGAAGTTAACTTCAGGAGGCTGTCAATTTCTAGGCAATTTCTTAGTGTCTTCGTAAAGCAAAAAAGCAAGCTGCAGTATCAACATCCACAGCAGAGGATGAGTATATTGCTGCTGCAAGTTGCACTACTCAACTCCTTTGGCTTCAAAATCAACTGATGGATTTTGGTGTAACTGCTTTAAAGACTCATCTCATGCTAGACAGTCAAGTAGCTGAAAACATCACTAAAAATCCAGTATCTTATTCTGCCACAATGAACATTGACATCAGAAATCATTTTGTGAGGGATTGCTATGGAAAAGGTTTGATTTATCTGCACCATGTCCAACTAAAGATCAACTGGCAGATGTTCTAACAAAAGCATTAGATACATCTACTTTTGAAAGCCTGATCTCTAGAACTGGGATGCTTAACATGGATTAAAAGCAAATTTTTGTTTTCCACGAATAAAAAGCATTAAAATGTTTTCAGAAAATAAAAAAAAATCCATCCATAGAAATAGCATAAATTGAAAATTTTAAAATCCTAATAGTCTGTCCACAACCACTGTTTTTAAAGAAATCATCTGTTTGATTCTCTTTATCCACTGTTAAAGGTATCCTCTGTTTTCCCATTTTCCATTGTTAGGCAACCCACTGTGTGTCCTAACCTCTGATATCTATCCTCTGATAGTATAAAATCACCACTGTTCTCATTCACTGTTCTAAACCTCTGTTGATTCTCAACAGAGGTTCCCAAACAATGTCTTCCATTATTTAAAAGAGGTTGGCACGTGGACAGATGTTAGCCATCAGATCTTTTGAAAACCGCTGCCACGTCAGCATTCACTTTTCCCTTTATAAACCTTGTTTTATCCAAACAAAGTTTTTACTTTCCGTCTCGAATTCAAAATTCCCAAAAGCGGTTTCCATTACTCTCGTCTTCTTCCCAAATCCTCACTATTCACTCTTCGATCATGGATCTCATCATCAAATCACCTCATAACTACTTTCCTATCCTCGAGCAAACCTAAAACAATACAGCTATCATGCAATAATTAATGTTCTCAAAACATCTAAATACAAAGATATCTTGCTGGCAAAAACATCAATCTATGTGGACATTCTTTGACAGTTTTGGGCAAATGCAAAGGTTGAAAGTAAAAAATAAAAGCCCTTTATTATCAGTTCAAAGATTGGTCAAACTCTTGTCCAAATTTCCCCATCCTCCATTTCCACCACATTTGGTCGAAATGACCTAAATGGTCCAACTTCTTTCCCAAAGAAAGATCTTCATGATGAATTCATTAAGCGTGGGTATGAAGGTCAACTAACAGGCACTACCATCTACAAACCTGAATTCCCCGCTGATATGAAATTATTTTTCCATACACTTGTTTTTGTTTGTCAGCCAAGACACCCGCTTTTAATGAAATACCACTAAACATTCAATATCTGGGATATGCTATTTTAACAAAATCAAATTTAGTTTTTCCCAGGTATTGTTTTCATACTTGGTTACAAACTATAATAACATTTAAAAAAACAAAGCTTTTCTTATACACCCTCGGCTATTGAGTTATTATCTTCAAAAACAAGTTTCTGAAAAGGATTTTCAACAAGGTGTCATTTGTGAAGTTGGGAGCCATAAACATGAAACTTTTACAAGAATCTCAAATCAAAAGCCAAAGGTTTTGAAAACACAAGCAAAGGGGGTTGAGCCATATTTAGATGCTAATACATCAACTGCTCAAACTATGTTGCTGAGCCCACTGCTCCTGTTGAACATAACACTATAACCAGTGTTGTGCAATCCACACCAGTAAAATCCAAAAAGAAACCATCCACATCCAGAAAGCCCACCAACCAAAACAACCCAAAAAGGTAACTCTGGAAGATGAGATCCTAGAGGATATACCTGTGACAACACAAAAGTCACCTGAAACCACTGCTGGTACTTCCTCACAGCAGTTGGAACAAAGATCTCCACCCAAACAAGCTCCTCTTAATTCCTCACAAAAGGAACAAGTTGTATCCACAGAGACACCACATTATGAAGCAATTGAATCACTTGATTCAATATTCCACAACCCCTCTCCCAAGGCAATGTCTCTTTCTACACAGCAACACACTTCACCAATTCCTTCCACTTTTATACCCCGGTTTCATGCTATTGAGAAAACTCAGACTACTACCAGTCCCTCTCACTCACCAATTACTGAGAGCACACCTCCACAAATGACTGAGTCCGAGAACACTCAATTTGCTAACCCATAAATAGTTGAGGAGGTTACACCCCTTGAGTTCCAAGTAACTCTTGGTGGTAATTCAAGTGAAGCAACTACTACAACTGAGCCAGTTGGACAGTGGTTACATAAGTAAGTTTTGCTTGAAGGCAACAACTGCTGAGGTTACAACTGTACCTCTATCCCAGTTAGAGGTCCCAAGTAACAAGACAAAGGGGCATTTGGTTATGATAACATTGAGTTTCCTCATGTTGATGATCCAAATACAACTACCTCCGGTAGGAATTTAGATGATCCTATTCATTTAGGTGATTAACTAAAATACCAAGAATTGACGGAGAGAATCACTGGCCACCACGGAATCATCAATTGAGGATTTCATTTCCATGATGAAACAAGTGCTACAAAACTCTCAACCTCAACCATCCACACCACAAACTGATGATGAACTATGGACAATTGTGCAACCAATTATCCTAGCTTAGAGGAAATTAGCAGATATTCAACATGAAACCCATATTAAAGCAGACATCAAAGCCATCAAAGACCATTTACTAAAGACAACTGGCTCTGCCTCGGCTAAAATCATTATAGAAGAAGCTGATGACGATGCAAAAAGGGGGGAATGATTCATTGAGAAAGTTGCAGCCTGGTTCAGTTGCAAAACCAAAGGTGCAACAATAGTCAGAACAAACCACTACTGCACAACACGATGCCAATTTTGGAAAAGGGATTGATGAGACCCTAAATAAAGAGGCAGAAAAGATTGCTGGTGATAAGTAGAAGAGACAAGATACATTAGAAGCTAAAGCCTCAAAGCTGGTTGAACAAAAACAGGCTATGCAGATTGAAAAAGAAGATATTGGTACTTCAAGAAAAAGAAAGGCTGCTAGAAAGCCAGACATCCAACTTCCACCATTTCTAAAACCACTGATGGTCCTAATCTTATGTATCCTCTGCTCAAACCAAACCCAAATAATCACCAAAGAAATCAACACCACAAATCAACCCAACAGATGTTAGTGCAGATGTTGTGACAACAGATGCTAGAAAACAGATGCTCCAACAGATGTTACACAATCAACTTCCATGATCACTTTTCCCATCTTAACTCAATCATTAACCACACCACCAAGAATTCCTGCACAACCACCTTCACCAAAAACAAGTTCCAACACAAAAGGAAAATTTTCGTTGTTCTAGATGATGTTGAAGAGATTCCATCACCAATTCATTTGTCATCATAATCAATTTCCAAACCATCCTCATCACTAACATATTCAGACACTTCACTTCCAACCTCTCATCAACCATCATCATTTCTTCCAATGGTTGCTCTATATCCTCTTGAACTACATGCTGTAAGAGGTGAAATAGAATCTTTCTACAAAATAGAGGATCTAAAACAAAGGATTTTCCATCTCTTCTTGGGTATTGAAAGCCTAGTAACCTGGATGAATATTTAAAGCTAAAGGCTAGATAGGCAGAATATGTTACAAAGGAAGAGACCAAAGGAAAAGATGACAGAGCTTTACATGGATCTATGCAATTACAACTTGGCAAAGTTAGACAAATAGAAGATTTTTCTAGAGATTTGTGTAAGTCCATGTCAGAGAAACCAACCAATGATGACCCTGAACTGAAGCAAGACTACCTTGATCACATAATGAAGCACAAGCCCTACTAAGCAACAAGAACACAATTCAAAGACTGGTCTGCAAATGAGCTCAAAGATGAAATTGATAGAATTCAAGTCATGCTCAAAGACCATTTGAACAAGACAACTCCACTTGTTTGGAAAAAGGCTAGACTTGTTAATAAAGACCATGCCTTAAAGATCAAAAGAATGAGGGCTAAGCTAGTGGTTACAAATTATGGAACAATAAGGCAAATTGCAAGATGCTCAGAGTCTAAAGTCGTTGATACCTACAAAAGATTGGAAGTGCTTTGAAAGAAAGATCTATTTGTTGCAAGAAGGCCCTCGTATCCAACAACCACTACCACTCAACAGACGCATGCCTTTAAAAGACCATCTTCAACCATTGTCTTACCCACAATTGCCTTAAACCAAGCAAAAAGGCAAAAGCAGATGGAAGAAAAAGATCAATCGAGGTACGAAGAACAAAGAAAAAGGGAATCAAGAATCAACACTATATCATACTGATGCTGCAAATGATAAGCTCATAGAAACACTTTCAAGACTTATCAGCAGACCCATTTCACCAAACTCATCATAAATAACTCTTCACACAAGAAAACCAAATGACTCAAAAATTCTAAATTGGAAGTCATCTTCAAACACCTATGAACTGACGTTGCTCAAGTCAGATGGTAGAGTTGAAGAGATACGAATGGAGGATGCATATGGTTTGGATGCATCAGACCTCCAAGATCTGATGAATCTTGAGCTTGAAAGGGATTTTGAAGACATGATTGCCCTGGACTTTGAACTTCAATTCAAATGACAAATAAGGGAATAATTGATGAGAAATAAAGATCAGGAATAAAGATAAGTTTTGGCATCATCTGTTCTAGGGGGAGATTGTTGGAAATCGAACCCTACGAAAGAATAGATGATAGAAAACCCAAAATATTCTACGAACCTCCGATCCACAATAATAATAGAACATTTGCTGGCAAAGCTCTGTTGAAGACTAAAGAGTGTTGTCAAAGATTTGATATGTTAAAGCTCTGCTAGAAAGATCTGCCAAAGAGAAACATAGATGAAGAATCCAAGCACTGATGTAGCAAAGCTTTGTTGAAGCTCAACAATGGATCTCCTAACAGTTGTAAACAACAGACTTTATATTGTATTTAATTGTAACAATGTTTAGTCTAGCAGATGTTAGTAGTTTGTTTAGGTTGTTAGATGTCAATTTCATAGTGACGTCATCATAAGATGCTCAGGTTACATTTGTACTATAAATAGAAAAGTGCCTGTACTGTTCTATTCATCACTTTCATCACGTATCAATCTATCTTTCCTCTTGCATTCTACGAACATATAGAGTTATCTTGGCTGAGGGGGAGATTGTGAATTACATGCATACGTGATTAATTTACAAAATCATGTTAATGAAAACAATCTTCCAATTGCTGTGAATCAAAGTTTACATTCCCGTTGCATTTACTCTTAATTTATCTTCATTCATTAATTTCAGCTTTAAACCCTTCAAACTCAGATCCTAACAATCCTAGACTCGAGTATTCATCATCTTGAGTCTTGAAAAAACTCATTGACTGCAACAAATAGCACACTAAAACGTTGACGATTTTGGTTGAGGCACGTGTTAAACACGCCTCTACTAAAGACGACGCAACTGTTTCCCAGGGTACAACAGTCGAAGCAGTGTGTACTGCCGAAGATGGCTCACGTGCCCACACCGGGTAATTGTTGTGTTTGAACTTATAGAATAAATAAGGACGTGATGGTGATGGGAAACAAGTAGAGGGTACGCCTCTCTCTAGTTGGTCTTCAAGTGTTCATCCTCCTTCTAGTATCTCTCATGTATCAAGCAATACAATACTCTTATAGTCACAAAAAAGGCACATAGCCTACTAATTGTACAAGAGTTAAGAATTAGTGAAAGGTTTCACTTAATTAGCCACTTAATTAGAGATTTAAAAACTCTAATAATACCAAGAATTGACAGAGAGAATCACCACCATGGAATCATCAATTGATGAAATCAAATCCATGATCAAACAAGTGCTACAAAACTCTCAATCCCAACCATCCACACCACAAACTTCTGATGAACTATGGACAATTGTGCAACCAATTATCCTAGCTCAGAGGAAATTAGCAGATATTCAACATGAAACCCATATTAAGCTCATCAGAAATATGGTTGACGCTAGATACAAAGATACACAAGAAGACATCAAAGCCATCAAAGACAATTTACTGAAGACAACTGGCTCTACCCTGGCTACAATCATTATAGAAGAAGCTAATGATGATGGCAAAAAGGGGGAGAATGATACATTGAGAAAGTTGCAGCCTGGTTCAGTTGCAAAACCAAAGGTGCAACAATAGTCAGAACAAACCACTACTGCACAACATGATGCCAATTTTGGAAAAGGGATTGATGAGACCCTAAATAAAGAGGCAGAAAAGATTGCTGGTGATAAGTAGAAGAGAAAAGATACATTAGAAGCTAAAGCCTCAAAGCTGGTTGAACAAAAACAGGCTATGCAGATGGAAAAAAGAAGATATTGGTACTTCAAGAAAAAGAAAGGCTGCTAGAAAGCTAGACATCCAACTTCCACCATTTCTAAAACCACTGATGGTCCTAATCTTAATTTATCCTCTGCTCAAACCAAACCCAAATAATCACCAAAGAAATCAACACCACAAATCAACCAACAGATGTTAGTGCAGATGTTGTGATAGTAGATGCTAGAACAACAGATGCTCCAACAGATGTTACCCAATCAACTTCCATGATCACTTTTCCCATCTTAACTCAATCATTAACCACACCACCAAGAATTCCTGCACAACCACCTTCACCAAAAACAAGTTCCAACGCAAAAGGAAAAATTTCATTGTTCTAGATGATGTTGAAGAGATTCCATCACCAATTCATTTGTCATCATAATCAATTTCCAAACCATCCTCGTCACTAACATATTCAGACACTTTACTTCCACCCTCTCATCAACCATCATCATTTCTTCCAATGGTTGCTCTATATCCTCTTGAACTACATGCTGTAAGAGGTGAAATAGAAACTTTCTACAAAATAGAGGATCCAAAATAAAGAGATTTTCCATCTCTTCTTTGGTATCGAAAGCCTAGTAACCTTGATGAATATTTAAAGCTAAAGGCTAAACAGGCAGAAAATGTTACAAAGGAAGAGACCAAAGGAAAAGATGACAGAGCTTTACAAGGATCTATGCAATTACAACTTGGCAAAGTTCGACACATAGAAGATTTTGCTAGAGATTTGTGTAAGTCCAGGTCAGAGAAACCAACCAATGACTACCCTGAACTGAAGCAAGACTACCATGATCATATAAGAAGCACAAGCCCTACTAAGTCATGTTAATGAAAACATGCATACGTGATTAATATTACAAAATCATGTTAATGAAAACAATCTTCCAATTGTTGTGAATCAAAGTTTACATTCCCGTTGCCTTTACTCTTGATTTATCTTCAGTCATTAATTTCAGCTTTAAACCCTTCAAACTCATATCCTAACAATCCTAGACTCGAGTATTCATCATCTTGAGTCTTGAAAAAACTCATTGACTGCAACAAATAGCACACTAAAACATTGACGATTTTAGTTGAGGCACGTGTTCAACACGCTTCCTTTAAAACAGATTCCGCGCCTCTACTAAAGACGACGCAACTGTTTCCCAGGGTACAACAGCCGAAGCAGTGTGTACTCCCGAAGATGGCTCACGTCCCCGAGGTTACACCAGGTAATTGTTGTGTTTGAACTTATGGAACAAATAAGGATGTGATGGTGATGGAAAACAAGTAGAGGGTACGCCTCTCTCTAGTTGGTCTTCAAGTGTTCATCCTCCTTCTAGTCTCTCTCATGTATCAAGCAATACAATACTCTTATAGTCACAACAAGAGGCACATAGCCTACTAATTGTACATGAGTTAAGAATTAGTGAAAGGTTTCACTTAATTAGCCACTTACTTAGAGATTTAAAAACTCTAATAATACCAAGAAATGACGGAGAGAATCACCACCATGGAATCATCAATTGATGAAATCAAATCCATGATGAAACAAGTGCTACAAAACTCTCAACCCCAACCATCCACACCACAAACTTCTGATGAACTATGGACAATTGTGCAACCAATTATCTTAGCTCAGAGGAAATTAGCAGATATGCAACATGAAACCCATATTAAGCTCATCAGAAATATGGTTGACGCTAGATACAAAGATACACAAGAAGACATCAAAGCCATCAAAGACAATTTACTGAAGACAACTGGCTCTACCCGCATCTTTTTCCTACTACTTCAACTACTTAAATTTCGGGACGAAATTCCTAAAAGTAAGGGATACTGTAACATTTGTAAAAATCGGGTCTTCAAAACCCGCTCCGTTTTGTAATCAAGTACCAAGTTATAAATGTTACATTAAATATTTATGATTATTTTGAGTTAAAACGAAACATAATTAATAAATAAACTAAACTATAAAAATTATATTTGATAAAAAGTTAAAATAAAATAAATAAAAAAATAATGAAGCTGCCGGGATTCGAACCCGGGTCAGCCAAGACACTCCAACAACTTATCACTCACTCCCTAGACCACTCCGCCACATTGTGTTTTCTGCTAACTCTAGGAACACAAATGAATCTTATACACAAACTCAGTTATAACCGATGGCGCCATCTGAGAAACGGTAATCGGCAAACCAAGCGTCAAATCGTTGTTTATCTCACACATTCAGTTTATAACCGATGCACGACGGTTTTTAATCAATCAGAAATTGATTAAACTTCAAGACTCATCATTGTTGGTTTTTATAACCGAAAAACCATCAAGTTCAGAATTACACAAACTCCAGACCACTCTCGCGATTCAGAGAGATCATACCAATACTCCATTTCCTTTTCGTCGCATTTTCAGACCATCAGAGCGCCTAAAACAGCTCGCCGGAATTCTCTGCAAAAGTCGCCGAAAAACCGTATTAAACTCAAACCGGTAAAATACTTCTGCTTTACGGTTTCAATCTATTGTTAGAACCTTACTAACATTAACCCATCGCTCATAATCAACCACAGACGACATTGCTGGACTTTCTGTGTTCGCCGGAAAATTTCTGAAATTGTCGGAAACTCGTTAATTACTGGTATGCACATTCCAACGTACTGATAATCAATACTCATTAGTTCAATTTCACATCTAATCCCTTAAACCTGTTAATTGATTCTCACAGCCGAAGGTTTCAAAAACAGAGCCGACAAGTTTCGCCGGACTCGCTGAAGAAGACAACCTGTTCGGTATCTTCTTTCCCCAAACTTTTCGGTTCAATACATTCAAACTGGACATCATGTTTATTAACTAAATTAGTCACGAATCGGTTGTTTGATTGATGTCTGCGTTTGTAATGAAGAAGACGAGTTCAGTGATGACATAAGAGTAATTAAAATCGGAATTATAAACGGGTTAGACACACAGTCCAGCGGTGGACTGTGTGCAAACAAAAACTATACACGTCCCGAGTTCGATCCCTGCTACATGCACACCTTATATTATAACGCGTCTTTTTGTTTTAAAACTAAACCGGGATAACCCAGTTAGTTGTTAAGTTTAATAAAAACCGAGATATTAACCAGGTTAGACACACAGTCCAGCGGTGGACTGTGTGCAACATGAACTACACGTCGCGCGTTCGAAACTCGTCACGAGCACCGGTCCGATTGAATTAAAATGTTTTTGCAAATAAAGGAAATTCGGTTGAATCGAATAAGTGTATAAATATAACTAAAAACAAGATTATTTCGGGTTAGACACGTAGCTCAGTTGGTAGAGCTGCGTGCACGTGAACGGGAAGTCTCGGGTTCGAGCCTCACCCGGTGCAGATTAATTCGCTGACCGAACCGGTCAACGGTCAACGGTCAACGCTAAAAAAAATAATATTTTTTTTATATTTTTATTTATTTAATTTAATTTAAAAATCAATTAAAAATACTTAAAAATAACATTTTTAAAGATAGAAAATAGCCATAAACTCACAAAAATATATCTAAAAATTTCATTAAAATCCTTAATAAAATTCATCCATTTAATATATTTTTCCATTATTATTTAGGTTAGTATCCCTCGTTGATCCGCTCATCTAATTCGTGCGCATCTCACCATCTCCAATCCAACGCACCCAATGTGAGTGAATCTTACAAATTCCCCGTTTTAATCACGTTTTGGGGTGTATCATGTGTCTTTGTATATATATATATATATTACTAAACCATTGTGCATACATCATATCATGAACATGTGTATTCAGTTTGTTGCTGTTAAGTAGTTATCATTGGATGCAATTTAATATTCAGTACATGCAATTTCATAGGCCGCCGCTCCCCATTACATTATGAGCGTTGAGCATGTTCCCCATTTTATTATGCGGTTGAACCTGGCGTGCCCACATACGATCGGCTCCGTTTGATTGAGCCTTGATCGCACAGACATTTTCATTTTCAGTACATGCAATACGATCGGCTCCGTTTGATTGAGCCTTGATCGCACAGTTTCAATTATGTTATTTACAGTATGATGTTGGTATGTTCATGTATGATGCCATGTGTTATTGTATGTTATAGTTGTGACTGCTATTTGCCATTACTTGATTATTTACATTTGCTCATCTATGATTATCCACAATTTTTCATTGATAAACTAACCATAAAATCATTATTAAATGTTTATCTAATAAGGTTCACTCGCCAACTTATGTTGACCCAAAAACCCCCATTTTACACATGATACAGGTGAAGCAGCTGCAGCTAGGAACACATAGGATTTGGACTAGAAGAATAAAACGATTTAGTGTTGGGATTGTTATGCTTGGTTTATTTCCATTGTATTGAATGAACATGTTTGGATATTTGAAAATGTAATTTCGACTTTATTAAATATGAAACATAATAGTAAATGTCATGAGCTTTGGTGATAACCCAATTATGCCCCGACTCTTATTCCGCTGCGGGTCGGGGTGTGACAAAAAGGGGGAGAATGATACATTGAGAGAGTTGCAGCATGGTTCAGTTGCAAAACCAAAGGTGCAACAATAGTCAGAACAAACCACTACTGCACAACATGATGCCAATTTTGGAAAAGGGATTGATGAGACCCTAAATAAGGAGGCAGAAAAGATTGCTGGTGATAAGTAGAAGAGAAAAGATACATTAGAAGCTAAAGCCTCAAAGCTGGTTGAACAAAAACAGGCTATGCAGATGGAAAAAGAAGATATTGGTACTTCAAGAAAAAGAAAGGCTGCTAGAAAGCCAGACATCCAACTTCCACCATTTCTAAAACCACTGATGGTCCTAATCTTAATTTATCCTCTGCTCAAACCAAACCCAAATAATCACCAAAGAAATCAACACCACAAATCAACCCAACAGATGTTAGTGTAGATGTTGTGACAGCTGATGCTAGAACAACAGATGCTCCAACAGATCTTACCCAATCAACTTCCATGATCATTTTTCCCATCTTAACTCAATCATTAACCACACCACCAAGAATTCTTGCACAACCACCTTCACCAAAAATAAGTTCCAACGCAAAAGGAAAAATTTCGTTGTTCTAGATGATGTTGAAGAGATTCCATCACCAATTCCTTTGTCATCACAATCAATTTCCAAACCATCCTCATCACTAACATATTCAGTCACTTCACTTCCACCCTCTCATCAACCAACATCATTTCTTCCAATGGTTGCGTTATATCCTCTTGAACTACATGCTGTAAGAGGTGAAATAGAATCTTTCTACAAAATAGAGGATCCAAAACAAAGAGATTTTCCATCTCTTCTTGGGTATCGAAAGCCTAGTAACCTGGATGAATATTTAAAGCGAAAGGCTAGACAAGCAGAAAATGTTACAAAGGAAGAGGCCAAAGGAAAAGATGATAGTGCTTTACAAGGATCTATGCAATTACAACTTGGCAAAGTTAGACACATAGAAGATTTTGCTAGAGATTTGTGTAAGTCCATGTCAGAGAAACCAACCAATGATGACCCTGAACTGAAGCAAGACTACCTTGATCATATAATGAAGCACAAGCCCTACTAAGTAAAAAGAACACAATTCAAAGACCGGTCTGCAAATGAGCTCAAAAATGAAATTGATAGAATTCAAGTCATGATCAAAGACCATTTGAACAAGCCAATTCCACCTGTTTGGAAAAAGGCTAGACTTGTTAATCAAGACCATGCCTTAAAGATCAAAAGAAAAGGGCTGAGCTAGTGGTTGCAAATTATGGAACAAAAAAGGCAAATTAAAAGATGTTCAGAGTCTAAAGTTGTTGATACCTACAGAAGATTGGAAGTGCCTAGAAAGGAAGATCTATCTGTTCCAAGAAAGCCAACATATCCAACAACCACTACCACTCAACAGACCCATGCCTCTAAAAGACCATCTTCAACCACTGTCTTACCCACAATTGCCTTAAACCAAGCAAAAAGGCAAAAGCGGATGGAAGAAGAAAATCAACCGAGGTATAAAGAACAAAGAAAAGAGGGAATCAAGAATCAAATACATATCATACTGATGCTGCAAGTGATAAGCTCATAGAAACACTTTCAAGACTTGTCGAAGACCCGTTTCACCAAACTCATCACAAATAACTCTTCACACAAGAAAACCATCTGACTCAAAAAATTCTAAAATGGAAGTCATCCGCAAACACCCTTGAATTGACCTTGCTCAGGTCAGATGGTAGAGCTGAAAAGATACAAATGGAGGATGCATATGGTTTGGATGCATCAGACCTCCAAGATCTAATGAATCTTGAGCTTGAAAGGGATTTTGAAGACATGATTGCTCTGGACTTTGAACTTTAATTCAAAGGACAAATAAGGGAATCATTAATGAGAAATAAAGATCAGGAATAAAGATAAGTTTTGGCATCATCTGTTCTAAGGGGAGAATGTTGGAAATGAACCCTACAAAAGAACAGATGATAGAAAAGCCAAAATATTCTACAAACCTCTGATCCACAATAATAATAGAACATTTTCTAGCAAAGATCTGTTGAAGACTAAAGACTGCTTTCAAAGATCTGATATGTTAAAGCTCTGCTGGAAAGATCTTCCAAAGAGAAACACTGATGAAGAATCCAAGCACTGATGTAGCAAAGCTCTGCTAAAGCCCAACAATGGATCTCCTAACAGTTATTAACAACAGACTTTATATTGTATTTTATTGTAACAGTGATTAGTCTAGCAGATGTTAGTAGTTTGTTTAGGTTGTTAGATGTCACTTTCATAGTGACGTCATCATAAGATACTCATGTTGCGATTGTACTATAAATAGAACAGTGCCTGTACTGTTCTATTCATCACGTCTCAATCTATCTTTCTTCTTGCATTCTGTATGAACATATAGAGTGATCTTAGGCTGAGGGGGAGATTATGAATTACATGCATACGTGATTAATATTACAAAATCATGTTAATGAAAACAATCTTCCACTTGCTGTGAATCAAAGTTTACATTCCCGCTCCATTTACTCTTAATTTATCTTCATTCATTAGTTTCATCTTTAAACATTTCAATCTCAGATCCTAACAATCCTAGACTCGGGTATTCATCATCTTGAGTCTTGAAAAAACACATTGACTGCAACAAAAAGCACACTAAAACATTGACGATTTTGGTTGAGGCACGTGTTCAACACGCTTCCCTTAAAATAGATTCCGCGCCTCTACTAAAACGACGCAACTATTTCCCAGGGTACAACAGCCGAAGCAGTATGTACTGCCGAAGATGGCTCACGCACCCGAGGTTACACCGGGTAATTGTTGTGTTTGTTGTGTTTGAACTTATGAAACAAATAAGGATGTGATGGTGATGGAAAACAAGTAGAGAGTACTCCTCTCTCTAGTTGGTCTTCAAGTGTTCATCCTCCTTCTAGTCTCTCTCATGTATCAAGCAATACAATACTCTTATAGTCACATAAAGAAGCACATAGCCTACTAATTGTACAAGAGTTAAGGATTAGTGAAATGTTTCACTTAATTTGAGATCTAAAAACTCTAATAAAACTCATTAAATGTCATCAAAAAGCTCTACTCAAGAGTTGCTATTTTATTCACCACATGAAGATTCTAATTAATATTTATAATTTCATTAAATTATAAATATATTAAATATTCATTCACCAAATTTCCAACAATCCCCCACATGAATGGAGATCGTTCAAAACACATAAAATTTCCAATGGAACCTCGATAGTTGAGTTTGCATATGATAGGTAGGTGTTACCCTTTGAACGTTTGCTCATGAAATGCACTTAGCCCAATAGCTCTGATGACATTGATGTCTTTGAACTCGTCTGCCGTTTGTGTAGACGACAATACACTTCACACAAGACTTTCCTTAGCCGGGCCATCTCCTCATAGTCGTGTCCAATAATGGTCGTGGAACACTTTCCTGGTTCTGGGAGAGCTCTAGGAAATGTGCCCTCAATTCCATTTGAAGCGACCCCACTTCTCTCTAACATAGGTGATTCTCCTTAGATCATTAAAAGCATTGTAGTTATCGTGATTTATCCAAATCATTTACCACTTATTATGCTTCACCTCACTCTTTTATCATAGGAATAAAGTAGGACGTATTTAAACACCATTTTATACTTTGGGGTATGTATAACCATAGATACTAGCTTATGCATATTATTTATGCAACACAGTGACCACCCTTAGGCATATGAGTTAGTTGTCCTATTGAACTTAGATCTTGGGATCTCTAGTTAACTAGGTTAGGTTTCCTTCACATACCCTTTTTCATGGGCTTTAGTCTCATTCCACAACTTGATCTCTAATAAACCCTCAGGTTGTTGGATCCATAATCTATGACTTTGTTCTAGTCACTACAAATAACTTTACTTATTTGAGATTAGTTGTCATGATGTGTTAACTCGCAAGTTAATTTTGCCTATTGTCAACTTCTAATACTATAACCTCAGTGCCCATCTGAATCTGATTTTAATGTATGTCTTTCTAAGATACATGTCATTTAAGGCAAACACATCTCCATTATGCATTACGGCCTTTGTGTCCTCCACTTAGTCGTCTGTTTGCAATGTTAGATTGGATTACAAAATCCTTATTGCCAAACTTTTATGATACAAATGCAAGACACCCCCGCATTTAAGTCTTATAGGATATAGGGTTGTTTCTAAATGGATCCTCCCCCACATTTCTTGCCATTTGATCAAAATTTCCGTACCTTCACTTATGACGACATTTATACACATATGATTGAACAAAATCAACCTCATTGTATCAGTGAATTCAACTCATATTGCATTAGCTTACATAAGCTTCTGAGCTGACCAAAGCAACATATGCCATTGTCATAAGTTTATCACCAACTTAGAATAATTCTAATTTAACATCTAGAATAAGCCTAGACAATGAGTTCTCCTTATTAGCTTTTCGAACAAACTCTTCAAAATACATGTCTTTTCCTATACTAAATGAAAATTCTCCCTCAACTTTGTCTGTACACAAATTCTTTTTGTGTTCATACACATTTGAATGTTTAGAATTATTAGTCTCTGTCAAGACCCATAATTAACCAAGTACTAGTCTAGCATGCTTTAGACTACAATACTTTAGCATGTGAACAGAAGATGCATCATTCTGATTCTTCACAACCCTAAGGATATCATAATATCACTTTGCAACATTTATCCCTTGTTAAGAAAAAATAATGAGACTTATTCATAATCCGAAAACATCAATATTTATGAAGGTCTCACAAATTATTGTATATATCACATGGCTAATTTTTATCATTCAATTAAGGAACATAACTTGTTTACCTTTGATCTCCAACATTTACCATTGACTCATAAGGACTTAAACACAAGTCTTAATCTAAGCCACTTGGCGAACACATTTATCACCGACAAGATGAATGTTCCTCGTCGACAATCATTATTATGTGTGAGATAGAGTCAACTAGATCGGCACTCAACAACATGGCATTCATAATTTTGCCATAAGTGATTTGTACACATCTATTGTTATTTATTAGGAGATATATATATTTAGGATGCTCTCCCAAATGAATATAAAATCTCTATATGTTCTGACAATAATCAAGTGGTAGACGTATCTACGTATAGATCACTCGGAACAATATCTCAAGATTTATCAAAGTTATACAATAACATTATACTTTTTCTTTCATATGTTAGAATTCACACTTGTGAATTTTCCAATCACTTCTAACGAAGTATGTCGACATGGATCTCATTTGTGTATTTCATCTACACTAAGTACATTCTTTCATTATTCTATCATGATGTGTTATACATTTGATATTTCGTCTTTGACTTTTAGTCAATGCAACAATTCTCAAGTTGTTAATGTCCAATTATGTTCATGTACTATCCGTTTAAAATCATATTCTTTTAAACAATGTATAGTTGACGTTATAATTACTTTTCAAAAAAAAAATTAAACGTCACAAACATTAGTGATTTATTTCATTGTAAAAAATTGCATATGTTATCTGAAGATATTGAACACAAAACAATAAATACATTGGAAACTAAATCATAGTGCCAAACACTTTTGAAATTTAAACGGAAGCATAGATGATCTGTAGACATCAAATATCAAAGTACGTTTATCTTCCACCTTTATACTCTAACCGAAATCTTCTCAACGATATTGTCCCATGTCATGTCTTGAGGTACTCCCACCATAATACTCCATGCACTTGTAAGTACAAGTTCCCCAGTTGAAACTTTAAACTTGGACAATTCTGCTTAAAAATAACACCAAGTTGTTATAAAGGCTACATTTAAGTAGTAAACTTGAACAATTAAATTTATTCACAACAACACCAAGTTTATAAAATAAACCATTTCTCATCATTTTTAATGCACACATAGGCAATTAAATGTTTACATAAAACATCTCATTATGGCTTATACAATGTACAATCTCTAACATTGTATTTGTGATACACATTTTCTAACACACGTGTTAGAAAGTTTCAAGTCATTTTATATATATAAAGCATGACCATTTGGATTAGAAATCACAAATTAAGTTGGTGATAAATCCCACACAACTACACCATCACTTTATGGTGATTTATTTCATGTATTCTTACTCTTGTAGTTTCCAATCTCATCAAGTTAGGCACATAGTGTTGGTGCACTTTATGTCCGTCACTGTGCGAATAGGCTAGATAAGTTGCAAAGGCTAATAAGTGTGTTGAATATTGTATAGACTAGATACGAACACACGACTCAAGTGCGAACGTGAGAGGAGCAAAAGTATCACTTCGTACGAAGCAATCACTTCGTACATGTGGTCACCACTTCGTACAAAGCAGTATGCTCACTTCGTACGAGGTGCTAATGTCTATATACAGGTGTTGTGTGTTTATAGTTTTGTAAGTTTTGGAAGTTCCCAGAGGTGGAAACACTGGCGGAATTTCTCCAAAACCAGCCCCTGACAAGATGTATACTCTTTCGGTATGAATGAATGAAGCTTCCGTGTACTCTGTTCTATTTCCTTTCTTAATATTATTCTACCAGAATTGGTACTATCATAGCCCAAACTTCCATCTAGTTAATTGAACTAACCGTCGATTGAATCACTTATGCTCATGTCTTATGGATGTTTGTGGGGTTTTAGACGTAAAACATCAAATAAACGGACAACCCACGGACAAAAAGAAAAATTGAAACCCATAGAATTGTTAGAAAATCATTTTCGACCATATATGTACCAGAATCATCTCGAAATTCGTTGAAATAAAGATTCTGGATCAAAAAACGTAAACATGCTCGTTTGTATGAAGTGTCACTTCGGACGAGGAGAGGATCCACTTCGCCCGACTTGGAGATCCACCTCGTACGAAAGTGAGATGTGCCTATAAAAAAAGAGGTATTTCTTGACCATATTGACGAGACGAGTGTCCAGAAAAAAATTGGTAATTGAAATTTTTTCAAGATTTTATCACCAAATTTGACATGTTCGGGGACACCGTCTAGAGCTTCAGAGTATAAATTTGATGGTACGATCACAGTTGGTTGAAGATATTGAGGTAGTCACTGATACATATGCAGAATGTTGATCATTAGGTATAGTGATTACCAATGAGCCTTAACGTTAAATCCGCATTTGATGAAAAGTTACTGAATTTTCGGATTGAGGGGAATTTTAGTAAAATTTTGAAGAGGTCAGAATTTGCAATTAGGGGAATAAAAATTTAACGTATATATGAGGATTCCGGCATTTTTGAAATTCGTGACTTTGCAATAGTATTTGGGTGGTTTCGACTCAAGATTATTTGAAGATGCAAAGTGTCTTGGATTTTTCTATACGAGATCAAAGTGTAGTCCAGAATTCATTAGTGATGAGAACAAGTTGATTTCTACTTTTCATAAAAGTAGGGTTGGACAACTAGTCTTGGAGGAGTTGTTTATCGGATTTTGTAATCGTGGTCAAGTTGATGCCTGAGTCCTCGTACAAGCCGGTTAGCACACACGACTGCTAGTGGTACGAGTAGTTATCAGAGAGTGTTCATAGGATAGCTCTGTGATAGACCAAAGTAGGCAGATGAATTGTTTTCCGGACTAACCGCCAGGAAATGATGATGTTTGTTGATTCAGTTGCGTCGGGACTAACAAGGAATGCTATATACTTGCAATTCATGACTAAAGAAGATAATATACGGTTTTTCAGACAAAGCAGTGTACCAGTTCTCACAAAATAGACTATACATTTGATTGTTGTGAAAGACGGAGATTACATTATTGATCTTGAACGAAGAAGAAAAGTTACTGCATATTGATAGATAGTTTTTCAAATTATCCAGGGATACAGAAGATCTTGATTTGTTAGTTCATGATCACCGGAAGTTCAGAATGTTTGGATTATGATACAGATTGATGCTTAAGGGTTAGAGTCCTGATCTTCGATGAGGATCTAGGCCAACATGAACTAGCTCGTTGTTCCTAAAAATTACGAGGAGATCTGAGCTTATTCAAGATATGTTGTGTGTACATGAATGGCCGATGATATCCTTTGGTACAATTTTTTGTTCTTCAAACAGATGAATTGTTCTTCTTGGACTAACCGCCCTTTGAATGACAAAAAGTTGCACCGATTCAGCGGAGATAGCTATATATCTGTTATTATGACCAAAGAGGAAGAATGTGATTCTGATCGCAGAAGAATGTTTCTCAGATCTGATGTGTTACCAGATGATTTGATTCCGATGAAGATTTGCTGATTGAGAAGATTACCCATTTGCTGATCAATCATTCAGGAGTATGCTTAAACATGATTACGAAAATCGGGATTTCATATTTTCGCGGGTATTCATTGATTTGAAGTTTACTGATGTGGTAATTCAAAGCTTCTATCAATTGCCAGTTGGATTTTTGAAGATCTTAGGATCGAGCATAGGAGGAGTGCGCCAAAACCAACTCATATATGGTTAAAGTTGAAACTGAGAAGCTACATTGATGAGTTTCTAATTGGTGATTATTTAAAGAAAATTTGTCGATGAAGCAAATCAGAGGAGGTCGGGAACCGTGCAAACAAAGACTTGAAGATTAAATTCTTGAGAGATTATTTTCAGGGGGAATTGGTGCTTTAATGTAGATAAAGCAAATCCGAATCATCAATCAATGGGGAATTTGTTGATGCGTTCTTAGACATCAATAGATACCTGATTGAAGTTGTAGAATATTCAAACATAACTATCATATTTGAAGATCAAGCTTCGACAGTGACGTCCAAGGGGAAATTGTTGTTGCACTTTATGTCCGTCACTGTGCAAATAGACTAGATAGAGCATGTGTTGAATATTGTATAGACTAGATATGAACACACGAGTCAAGTGCGAACGCGAGAGGATAAAAGTGTCACTTCGTACGAAGCTAACTCACTTCGTACGAGGTGGTCACCACTCGTACGAAGCAGTATGCTCACTTCGTACGAGGTGCATGTCTATACACAGGTGTTGTGTGTTCAGAATTTTGTAAGTTTTAGAAGTTCCCAGAGGGGAAACGTTGGCGGAATTTCTCCAAAATTCCGCCAGCCTGACAAGATGTATACTCTTTCGGTATCAATGAAGCTTCCACTTACTCTGTTTCTACTCATTTCTTAATAACATTTTACCGAATCAGTACTATCATATGCCCAAACTTCCGTCTAGAACTGCCGTCATCGGGACCTACACATAGCATACTTTTAATACAAGAGACATGGAATGGAAAAGAGTCTCACTTAATTAGAGATTTTGTTAGAGACATAAATTCTAATAAAAACTAATAAATTGACATGAAACTCTACTTAAGAGTTTATCTTCCATATGAAGAGTCCAGTAAATAATTATAATTTGATTAAATTCATATAAATAACAACACATCACTTTATGGTGATTTTAATTCTTGAAGTCAACCAAACATCAACTACAATGTATGACCTTTTATTTTCTAAATCATACTAAGCATAATACAAGTGTTTATATTCATTAAAATCAATGCTATAACAAATTACTTATATAAAATTTTCTACATCAAAATATTTCAAAGCATTTGTATTTTAACCATTTTTAACAATCATGTTAAAATAAAATGAAAGAAACTCTAATGTGCACGTTAGAAACATTAACATTTCCACAAATGTAATTCGACTTGCTATAAACACATTGGTTCAAATAAATAAGTCATTTGCAATACACAGGTTAGGAAATGAACAATTAAAAAGTTGCTTCCAAACTCACGCTTTTCATTAACGTTTCTAACACACATGTTAGAAATAAATGATTATAAAAATTATTATAAGGCTTATTAGTTTATATAAAATAAACTTATTTTTAACACTCATTTTTTAAACCATATTTTATAAATAATATGATCATTTCTAACAAGCATGTTAGAACATAAAGTGTTTACAAAAAAAAATACAGCTAACAAAAATAAAGCCGGTCTAACACACGCGTTAGAGAATTTAACGTCTACAAAAAAAACGTATGGTTTACACTAATAAACCCGATCTAACACAAAGGTTAGAAAAATTAACGATTTCAAAATCGTTACCAAAAACCAAACGGTTGAACCAAAACTATTTGTTTTGTATCACGGTATAGGATTTAAGATTGAATCTCAATCTCAAGAAATCCAAACACAACAAGTTGTACTACGTACAGATTTTCAAAAAAAAATATTTATAAGATCATAATCTCTAGGAATTATATATATATATATATAACACACACACACACACACATAGGGTAAGGTTCATGCGAGAACCACGAGAACCAATGTGAACACAAAAGTAACCCACTGCATCACCACCCAAAACCTAAAAAACCTAACCCCCAACCCCCCCCCCCCCAAGCTAAATGCTACAAAACTAAACCATAAAGCTAAACCTCCCAAAAACCTAGCCCCCACCCCCCAAAAACCTAATCCCCCCCCCCACCCAAGCTAAATGCTAATAACTACATCACAAAAAACCTAAAAAAATCTAAAACCGCTCAAAAAAATTATTTTTTAACATTTTAAAAAAAATTGTGACGTAAAGTAGCGATTTTTTTTGTAAAAATGTTTAAAAAATTTTGGGTGGCTTTTAGATTTTTTTAGGTATTTTTGGTCGTGTTCACATTGGTTCTCGCAATAAAGGTGGTTCCTAATGGATCTTTCTCCAATATATATATATATATATGTATATGTATATATATGTATATATAATAAATATATACATAACTATATATATATATATATATATAAATCTTTTGTGGACTCAAAATCCTTATAAATAAGGTTTTAAGATTGTATCAACAATCTCACGAAATCTGTTTTAAGTTTGTAGGAACTAGGTTCACTTTTTATAAAAATATAATTGACTCTCGTTGTTCGAAGGAAATATCATAGTACAATACCTGTTGCAATAACTAAATAGAAAGAATATAAAATATAATTATATATGCCAATCTTGATTCAAGCTGCATCTCTGGTGGGTCCTTCATGCGCACTTGATAGCATCCTAGACTCGAGTATTCATCATCTTGAGTCTTGAAAGAACTCACTGACTGCAAGAAAGAGGACACTAAAACGTTGACGATTTTGGTTGAGGCACATGTACAACACGTTTCCCTTAAAACAGATTTAACGCCTCTACTAAAGACGACGCAACTGTTTCCCAGGGTACACTGCCGAAGCAGTATGTACTGCCGAAGATGGCTCACGCGTCCGGGTAATTATAGTGATTGAACTTATGGAGCAAATAAGGATGTGATGGTGATGGAAAACAAGTAGGAGTACTCCTCTCTCTAGTTGGTCTTCAAGTGTTCATCCTCCTTCTAGTCTCTCTAATTTATCGAGCAATACAATATTCTTATAGTCACAAAAAGAAGCATATAGCCTACTAATTGTACAAGAGTTAAGGATTAGTGAAATGTTTCACTTAATTAGTCACTTAAGGTATGTAACAACATATAGTACACTCAAGGTATGTAACAACATATATACTAGTAAGGGAAAACCAACTTTCCTATCAATACTATTTTGTAGACTTCTCGTATTGAACCAGATTCGGGTGACAAGCTTTTGGTATCGAACAGATCTTGGGGTAATAAAATGCTTCTGATATTACATCGAGATCCTTTGAGAAGACTTCTGGTAGTGGGGGGAGGGAGGGAAAACTTAAGATAATAAATTAATGGGGAACAAGGCAATCTGGTGGAGTAGAAGATAACCGGTGAAATGGGACCTATTTTGCTTATTCAATAACTTAACTAATTTGATGACTAAATCGTTTCGGTAATTTAAAATGACCCCTAAACGTGATCCCATTTGTTAAGCTTGAAAAAAAACACTAATTAGTTAAGTTGTAAAAGATAATATAACCAAGATAGCCTTAAACCAATCATGTTGTGGCATATCGTTTACTAGTCGAAAGGCTAGGGGAGGTTCATTATCGACATATTTCCAGACCGGTCTATGGATATGTTGTGTCAATATTGAGGGAAGTTGGTCGACCGAACGAAGGAAGCCATTTCTATTTTATATAAAAGTTAAAGTCGAAGACTTAACCAATTTTCCCATGTTATAAAATAAACTATGTTAATTAAGAAAGACTTATCCAAGAGTCCTATATTACTATTTTAGTCTACTAAACTAACTACAAATAAGAATGGTCGTACACCACCACCACCACCACCACTACTACTAATAAAACTGTTGAGTAGGGGAAGCATATCCTTGGATGCTACTTATTTCTTATATAAAGTTATACTATACGCGATGGATTCTATACCCGTTGTGTGTATTTAGTTTAAATAAAAAACAATTTTATAAATTTAAAACTAGATAATCGTTCTCTAAGTTATAAAGTTAATGCACTTAACTGTGATCTATATTATTAAATTAATACACCTAAATTGCAGGACATCAACGGTTAACATATAAACATGAAGATTGGAATTTCGAAGGTTTGGGGTTTACGGATAAACGTGATTAACTGTGAAATACGGGATAAGGTTGGAGATTTAGGTTGATGCGGAGCAGAGATAGGGTCTATGGCGCAAGAAACAGGCTTAAACGAATTATTCAAAATGTTCCAAAATGGCCAGATTCGGCGAATTGGTTGGAGAGATGAACTGAGAAAAGGCAGTTCTCTTTTCTGTATGATTTTGAAAGTTTTGCTTATTTACAGGGGCGGCCCTGGGGTGTGCGAGGAGGACCACCGCCAGGGCCCGTGATTTCGATAGGCACGTTTTCTTTAAATAAATACTACGTATATGTATATAAAAGACTATAAAACCCATATTTTTTTCAAAATATTGATGTGATTCAGCTGGTTTCAGTGCTTAATACCTATACCCAGATCTTGGGTTCAACTCCAAGGGTCTCCTTTTTACTCTATTATATCAATTTTAAGGTGGTTGAAACAATTGGAACTTCCGCTCCAAGCAGATTGGGGCACTTTTTTTCGGGCTTGAACAGGGCACTTGAATTCTTAGGACCGGCCCTGCTTATTTACAACACTAGTCCCTGTAAATTTTCAGTATTTTCAAAACAGGTTCTTTTTTTACTTTTGTCTTTTTACACTAGTATGCTTCTTGAACTCCTACAGGAGCATGTAGTGAATGGTTTATATCAGGTTATGAAAGAATATGAATGGATGGTATAATTATTGATTCCCCATATTGATGAAGTAGGTTTTTCAGGAATGGATTTATATATTGTAATTGGATGGATGGTAACAATAATGATGGATGAAATAATATATAAGTTTATTTTAAAAGCAGGTTTAAAGTATAATTTCATTTATTATCAAGCTTAACACAAATTGATGTGATGATCAGATCATTATATAAACTTAACATACTTATCAAGTAGGACTAATTTTATTTGAAAATAAATTAGTGACTTACGTTGTATTATACCTAGATGTCAATCAATTGTTGTCATTAAAATTTGAAATTCTAACTCATTTATCAACTTATCGTATCTATATATATATATAATATATAATCTATATTGGAAAATATAAATGATTAAACCATTAAAAATATATTAGTTTTTATGAAAAAAATATTTTCTTATGATTACTTAATTAAATGAAACAAAATGACGATGTGATAAAAAGTTCGAAACGTTTATTGATGAATGATTGAATACATGTACAATGAAAATGAACGTAGTAAAAAATACGGTTGTTACAATATCCCCTACTTTAGCAAATTTTGTCTCGAAACTTGGATTGGAGAAGACTGTATGATATGGTTGTGATTACATGAAAAGGTTGAAATGTAAGAGTTACATTTTATGTTACTTGGTTTAGAGGAGTATAGAAGATTTGAAAAATGGATATGGTGTTTCAAAAAGGATTTAAGTGGTGACCATGGGATTGAATATGTGATTTCAACTTTAAGGACAAATGAAAAGAGAAGATTTATTTGTTGGAGAGATTAGGGGAAAAATTGTTGAGATATATTTGGATTCAAAGATGGGATACACCGCTTAGAGTTAGAATGATGGCAAGTTGTTTAAAAATTAGCTTAGAATGAGATTAAACGCATCTAATATATCACCAAAAATAAATGAATCCTACTAACACTGGTCAAGGTCTTAAAATACCACAGAACTTCTCGTGACAAGGAAAAAGCTACATTTGACGATATGATAAGTACACTTATATATAGAAAGTACCAGCGACGTATCCACCATGCCCTTTAAATATTGCATTTGTTTGTTATTCTTAATCACGATTGGTTCTATGTTATGGCACACGATAGAACTTATGAAGATTTCCATGCGCCAAGTTTTATATGTATAATTACATGTGCACTCGTAATTACTTGATTCGTCGTATAGTCCGCATAGTTCATCCCGTTGCGTGTGAGTCAAAACACATTACGAACATACATATGAAACAAGTATACAAGTAAACATAGCATGATAAAGAATAAGCGTGGAATCAAAAAGTTATGCATGATGTTGTGCTTTCCAATCTACAGGCTGTACTAGCGTTATCTAGCTCCCTAGAGTTGAATAAGAATACGTCAATCCCAAGAAGTTGAATAAGAAGACACCAACATGAGTGCTAGATGTTGTTAATGAATGATAATGGACGATCGTCTAATGAAATACGCACATGTAATCATTGTTATAATGAATTGCAAGAGAAGACTCGTTTACATGTATAGACAATAAATACTAATCACGTTTCAAGTTCATAGGTAATGTGTTCAATAGAAACAAGTTTCAAAGGTTAGTCGAATTTAGACATTATCAAGTTCGTAGAAGAATATGTCTATAAATAATCTGGGCTCTTGGATTAAGGAAAAGTGTAAGATAATTTTTTTTTTGATTCTTATGTTTAAGATTATAACGTTGCAGGATGAGATCTTGTGATGACAACTAGTGGGAAGTTTAAACGTTTAATCCTTTTGTAGATAAGGGTTTTTGGCTATCAAAGTAGGTCTAGGATTGTTGATTTTTGAAGATGGATGATGGAGCCTGAGTTAGTCTAAGTTGGAGGGTTTGGGAAACTCCAAGTATAGTGTTAGTTGTAAATTTTTTTGGTAAAGTCGAGAATAACCTCTGATATTTTGATTAATTTAAAATAGAAACCTTTATGAAATTACCTATTTCAAGACTTTTGAAAAGTTTATAAAAATCAAATCCTAAAATTCAAATTGAATTAAATATTAACTAAAAACGAACTAAAGATGCGGACTAGACTTTGAAGTTTTACTCAGATGATAGTGAAATAACTACCTAGACTGGAATGCTTATCAACTCGGAATGGAATTCTATTAACGTGACTAAACTATGAAACCAGGATCTTAATATACTAAACTCACTAAGGAACCGACCAGGACCCCAACCCTTCTACCTATGGAAACTAGTGAGATGTTAAAGTACCAATTTTATATACGGATTTCCTTATGGGTTTCCGATTATGTTAACTAACTACCTTAAGGTCACAATTACTCTTACTGTAACATTTGTCAAAAACGGGTTTCCAAACCCGCTCCGTTTTGTAATCGAATATCAAGTTATAAATGTCACGTTGTGTATTTATGGTTATTTTGGTTTCTAATGATACATAATTAATAAACAAACTAAACTGTAAAAATTATATTTGATAAAAAGTGAAAACAAAATAAATAAAAAAGAAATGTTGCTGCCGGGACTCGAACTCGGGTCAGCCGGTTTATAAATCCAAAGACTTAGCACACACCCACATCACCACTCCGCCACTTGTTATTATCTGTCATTTCTAGGAAACAAATAACTTTTATGCGCAAATATAGTTAAACCGGTTGCGCCAACTGAGTAACTGAAATCGGCAAATCAATCGACTAATCGTTTGATTAATCGCACATCCAGGTTTATAACCGATGCACCGACGATTTAATCAATTCGGAATTGATTGAACATCAATTTTCATCATTATCGGTTTTTATAACCGAAAATAATCAAAGTTCAGATTACTTCAATCAAAACCCTTCTCGCGACTCAGAGACATCAGGCAAACATTCCATTTCACTTTCGTCACACTTTCAGTCCATCAGAACGCTTAAATCAACTCGCCGGAAATTTCTGTAAGGTTCGCCGGAAAACCGTATTTGTCCTCAAATCGGTAAGTTCTTCAATACCATCGTAGTCTAACAGTTGTTAAGCTGTTTCTAACTCAAACCATCCACTTGAGATCGAATTTAGACACCGTTATCGGATAATTCCAGTTCGCCGGAAATTTCCTGGAAATCTTTATTTCCGTCTGTGAAACGGTAAGGACCTTCAATCACACTGTTAACGTTTGTTTATCACTTCAATTCCACGATTGGCTAATCAAAATGGTTAATTGTTTGGTTCAGTTGAGGTGCACAAAAACAGAGCCGACGCATTGCCGGAGACTCTGTGATAAATCATTCATACGGTATGTTTAACTTCCAACACCGTCTCTGCTATTTCGTTTTAGTCTTATGAATGTTGGATAACCGTAAACGCAAGAAACGGATTAGTAAATCAGTCGACTGTAATTTGAATGAAGAAGACGAAGTTAGTTAAGTTATAAGTTTATTTTAAATCAGTAATATGAACGGGTTAGACACACAGTCCAGCGGTGGACTGTGTGCAAAACATAGTCGCATGTCACGAGTTCGATCCCTGATACACGCACTCCTTATGTAATAAAATGCCTTTTTGTTTAAAACTAAACCGGGTTAACTCCGTTAGTTGTTAAGTATAATAAAAACCGAGATATTTACCAGGTTAGACACACAGTCCAGCGGTGGACTGTGTGCAACACTAAGTCGCACGTCACGCGTTCGAAACCTGTTACTGGCACCGGTTTGTTGAATTAAAATGTTTTTGAAATTAAAAGAATTTTGGTTAAACCGAATTAGTATATAAATATAATTAAAAACAAGATTATTTCGGGTTAGACACGTAGCTCAGTTGGTAGAGCTGCGTGCACGCGTACGGGAGGTCTCGGGTTCGAGTCTCGCCCAGCGCATTCATGCACTTTGACCGAACCGGTCAACAGGTCAACAAGTCAACGGTCAACGGTCAACGCGAAAATAAACAATTTTTTTTATATTTTTATTTATTTAATTTAATTTAAAAATCAATTAAAAATACTTAAAAAAATATTTTTAAAGATAGAAAATAGCCTTAAACTCACAAAAATATATCTAAAAATTCCATTAAAATCCTTAATAAAATCCACTCATTTATTATATTTTTCCGCTATTACTTAGGTTAGAAATTCTCGTTGTTCAACTCTCCCGACTCGTGCGCATCTCATCATCTCCATTCAAACGCACCCAATGTGAGTGAATCTTTACAAATTCCCCGTTTAATCACGTTTTGGGGTGTATCATGTGTCTTGATATATATATTATATTTAAACCATTGTGCATACATCATATCATGAACATGTGTATTCAGTTTGTTTCAACTGTTGTGTAGATATTGTTAGATGTAATTTATTATTTTCAGTACATGCAATTTCATAGGCCGCCGCTCCCCATTACATTATGAGCGTTGAGCATGTTCCCCATTTCATTATGAGCGTGAACCTGGCGTGCCCACATACGATCGGCTCCGTTTGATTGAGCCTAGATCGCACAGACATTTTCATTTTCAGTACATGCAATACGATCGGCTCCGTTTGATTGAGCCTTGATCGCACAGTTTCATTTATGTTATTTATCGTATGTTGTTGGTATGTTAATGTATGCTATCATATGCTATTGTATGTTATAGTTGTGATTGCTATTGCCACTGTCTGATTATTTACATTTGCTCATTTATGATTATGCACAATTTTTCATTGATAAACTAACAAGTAAATCAATAATGAATGTTTATCTAACAAGGTTCACTCGCCAACTTATGTTGACCCAAAAACCCCATTTTTACACATGATACAGGTGAGCCAGCTGCAGTCAGAAACACATAGGATTGGACTAGAAGAATAAAATGATTTAGAGTTTGGGATTGTTATGTTTGGTTTATTTTCTTTGTATTGTATGGACATGTTTGGATATTTGGAAATGTAACTTTGACTTTAATAAATATGAAACATATTAGTAAATATCATGAGCTTTGGTGATAACCCAATTATGCCCCGACTCTTATTCCGCTGCGGGTCGGGGTGTGACACTTACGGTGCAAAATTTTAAAGTAACTCTGATAAACTAGTTTGACTCGGTTAGCACGAATTGCAAAGTTAACTTAATTAGTCTTTTTACAAAGATCCTAACTTTAGTGATATAACAACCTAGACAAACCAATAATCCCTAACCTTACGGATTTTAAGATTAGTAAACCAACTAGACCTACTTGATTCACGAAATTGCTTCCTATGGTGTATTGGACAATTAATCGCAAAGACTATGAACATGAATGCAAATAATCTAACACAAACCTACTACATGAAATACATTCGTCAAGATATGTGTGGAAATAATAATGTGAAATCAAACAAGTAAGGATAGTCACACAAAACAAAATAGTATATCCAAGTTCTTTACTTCGTTAACAATCCATAGAAAATAGTCACGAACAATAAATATCCAAACTTTGTTAATTGTTCATCCTAATCTAGGTAGTTTAAAGTGTTTAGGCCAACATTCAATCACCATAACCACCATCATCTCCAACTACACACGGTCGTTATCCACCATCATCGATCATCATAACCAATCCACCCACTCCACTGTCTGACACTCAATCACTACACTACGATCCACTACCTAACATGTGACACACCACCATCACACCCATCAACACTGATTCATTGTCTCGGCAACAACGTATTCGACTAAAATACCCGGCGGCGGCTAGGGTTCTCCTGTGATTTCGAGTGGGTGACGAAGATCGAGAGGGCAATGGTGAGATGAAGGTCCGGTGGGCAAATTAGTGTGTGTGTCTGTGATTTGAATTTATTATCGTGATATTCAATTGAGTTTTATAGGGGTGATGAATATTAAGGGTATTTTAAGTTTGTATGTTGTGGCTTTTGATCTAAACGAGTCGGCGGAAAAATAACAGATCATTGGAGGGGGTGGATGGGTTGTCGAAGAAGAAAGGTATGGAAGGAGGTGTGGGGGTGAGGTTAGATTTTAGTTATATCTTAATAAAAATGATTAAAAGAAAAAAAATTATAAAAATGGTTTTGGATGAAAATGGTAATTTAGAAACTTTTTTTGTTAATGCTAAAAATACCCCTGGTTATAACCAAGTTTTGGACTGAGTTAGGCAATATAATCAAAATGGCAAAAAAAATATGGAGAACGAAGTGACCCAGAGAAAAAAAAAACTATTTGGACTAAATTGACGATTTGGGACAAACCTTAGAACTAAAACTAAAATGACAATTTACTCTATCTTTTCATTATTTTTCCACACGAGCTAGAGTAACTATCATAATAAATACGAGTCACAATCATAAAAAACAAAATGCCAAAACTTTAGTACATTATGGTACAAAAAAAATCATCCAAAAAACAACCACAAAAATGCTATGTAACAATATCCAAAAATGCAAAACACAAATGCCAAAGTTTTTAACATAATTCATTTTATAATTTTATTACTTTCCAAAAAAAATATATTTCTAGTGTTCTTTTTATCTTCAAACTCTTTAACTTCATTTACTCATTTCTATTACAATACGTATACTGGTGGACTTCTAATTTTAAGGGAAAGGTGGAGAAAAATTAAAGTTTTTAGGAGGGAAATAACGATTGGAGGGAGATGCTAGTTTTAAAAGGAATTTATAAAAAAAAACTAATATATTTAATCGGTTCAACCGACGTTTTAAACCGGTCTTTAAAACATTGACACAAACTAAGAAGCTTTGTTTAATTTAGTGACTAATTATTATCTTGTATATAATTTAGTTATTTTTTAATAATTTAATATATTAATAAAAAGTATATTAATAGTAGGCTCATTTAGGCTCGCGGGTCAGCTGAAGCTTGATAAGTGAAGCTTAGGCTCGTTTTAGACTAAACGAGATCGTTTTTTAGGCTCGGTTCTTTTCGAGTTTTTTCGAGCCGAGCTGGGCAGCGGCTCAGCTCGTTTGCACCCTTAGTTTCAGCTCCATAATACTGACGTACTGTTAAGTATATGTCTTGGTAACACTAGAACCTTTTACTCTTCAAGTTATACCTTCTTGTAGTCTTTATGAAACTTCTTATTATAGTAAAGAGTTAGAAAAATGGTCAGGCGAATTAGGCTGCAGAAATATATAACCTGTGGTGCTATTCAGTCTTGAAGTAACTAACAAAATGCTTCATCTTTGAGGTTGAAGGTTTTGTTTACTATCACTAAGTCAATTCAAGATTTATTTTCTTTGGCTCGATGTTGATATAATAAGTTGACTTTTTTTTCCAATTATTTTAATTCTGATACGAATCTGGTGGTTCAAAAATGGGGGCAAAACTTAAACTAGATATCGTCTTCGCATAGACTGTGCTGCCGGACAGGATTGGCTACTATTTGTGATCCCAGTTGCTATTATTCGATACCTAGGACCTTCAGGTCTGAATTTATTTATTTTCTTATTGATTTTGCTTAAGAACCTTAAATACGTATGATCTGGATTAGGTTCTTTGTTAGTATATCATATAATCTTATTAAATTTAATTAAGTTTTGCATATGAACTGTTTGATGGGGCTTTATGATCTCTTTTGTTAAGGAAGTGTAGTGTTCATTGTATTTAATTATGAAGAAATTACAATTAGTAGTGATGGAATTGGCATAGATAGAAAAATATAAGTCTTGTGTCTATTTCATGAATTTGATTAATAGACAAACGGTTCAAGAAAAAATCATTTTGGTTCATACATTGAATAATAAACTTTAGATGTGCTTTTACATTTTGTTTTTATCTAAATGAGTCAAGAGTTTGTGTGTTTTATATACATGCTTTGGTTATTTTTAGTTACAGACCAATAGAACTATAATAAATGGTTGGTGTTGCACTGTTGCTTGTGATTCAACAAATTTGCTAATGATTAGTGTTGGATATCATGGGGATATAAAAGGATGTACACAAATGTATATGTTCTTGGATTCCATGATTTAAGATTTGTCTACATTTTAGGTTAAAATTTTAAAGGACATTAGCGGAAATCCTAGTTGGCAGTTGGTTGCTCTGTGGTTAAGATTATGTGCAACCACTAAATGGTATGCATGCTTGAAGGGGTATGGTTTCAAATCTTGCGCCGACCACACAAGTTAACCTTAGGCCGTGCGCGAAGCCATATCCAAAGTAGACCAAAATAATGACTTCCCCGACCTTGCGTCGACTACCAGGACGTATCCCAAGTCGCGTGCGAGGTCAAGATCAAGATGGAATCAATTCTGACACTTAGTTCTTTTTGCCAACTTCCTTGACCTTGCGCCGGCTACACGGGTTTTCCCGGGCCGCGCGCAGAGACAAGAAGCGCAAAGAAAAGATGGACAATACAAAAAGTGTGAGTGGCATAGCAGTTAGCCAATAGGCGCTCAACATGCTGTATTGTATCATGCTGCACGACGAACAATCGTGCAGGGGACAAGAAGTACACAAGGACATATACGTGGCACCAATCAGCTTGTGCCGGCCACTGCTCCATGATCTCCACTTGACTGCTAATGATAGACCAGACAATAAGGACAATCTTCAGGCCACGTGGATCCATTCAGCGTGCGCCAGCTACCATCTCGCCTGTAATCACCAACGGTTCGAGATAGGGGAGACAAAATGGATATTCCTTTTGTTGGTCTCGGCCCAAGTCCCATCAGCCCATCTCCTTCACAATTCACCTCTGCTATAAATAGAGAACTTCACCTCCAGGTTTAAGGATCACTCTCTTGCTCTCTGAATTAATACACACACTTTTATCCTCAAAACAAGTTCTTATTCTCACGCAAGAGGGTGGTTACAAGTAGAGATGGGCATAATCGGGTTTTATTATTACCCGGAACCGGTTCCAACCCGGACCCGGTTCTGCTTGGATGTCATTGGAACCGGGTATGGTGTGGAACCGGGTCCAGTTCCTACCCGGGTTCACACCCAAGAATATGGAACCGTGTAGAACCGGGTACGGGTATTATGGAACCGGGTATGGTGTGGAACCGTGTATGGTGCGGAACCGGTTCCTGATAGTGTGGCAACCGGTTCCTGGCAGTCAAACCTGTTCAGTCAAACCTGCCATTTTACTATTGGGAACCGGTTCCTGACAGTCAAACCTGCCATTTACTGTTCAGAACCGGTTCCTGATAAAATGTTACCGTTGGAACCGGTTCCTGATAAATGTTACCGTTGGAACCGGTTTCCTGATTACAGAATCGGTTTTTCTATATAAACCCCTTCCTACTTACCATTTCTAAACTTGAACACTTTACACTTCAAATCTAATACCATCAAAGAGATAACGATGGCTTGCAACGATGAGGTCGTGGTTTGTTTTGGAAACCAAAAGAAATCCCGCTATTTGGAAGCACTTTGACTTGTGCTTGATGCCGGATAGCCATGAAATGGCTAGATGCAAGGGGTGCGGGAAGTTCATGAAAGGCGTCGGCCAACTCGACGCTCAAGAAACACACCGACCGCCATTGTCCGGTGACAAAGGCGAAAAACAATGAAAAGGGTGAAGCATCCGGGACCGGGTCATCGAAAGTTTAGTTTGTTTTATGTATTGTAAACCCATTTGTGTTTTATGATTAGTATGTTTAGTGTTTTATATGTTTTGTTTAACGTTTCTTGTTTAGGTTGTTTGTGTAACCGGGTACTTGTTTCTAGCAAAGACTTATAAAAAAAACTCACATTAAAAATATATTGACGCCGGGTCTGGAAGGTTACCGTAGGAACCGGGTATGATAAGAACCGGTTACGGGTACAACCCGGGTACGGGTTGGAACCGGTTCCGGAACTTATTTTTTTCCAAAAATGTGGAACCGGGTAGGAACCATCGGGTATTTTGAACCCGGAACCGGTTCTACTATATGTCGGGTAGGAACCGGAACCGGTCCCAGGTAGGTTCCACCGGGTCGGGTTTGGAACCGGTTATTATGCCCATCTCTAGTTACAAGGAGAACCCCCTTATTCTCCTCCTTGTAACGAGCTTCACGGTGTGTTGATTGTTTTGTAGGACCGACGTAGCTATTCATCGAGTTCATAAGAAGATTAACCTTATTTGGACCAGACATAAACCACAAGCTAATCGCTGGATTAACTTGGTGTTTCTTTAAAATTTAGTTTCTGCTTGTCTTTATTTATGTCATACACATACATTAGTAGAAGTGTAAAATATGATCAGGTCAGTCGGGTTCTGTTACGGGTCAAAATGGGTATGTGTCTAAAGAGTTGGCTTTTAGTACGAAATCACAAGCAGCTGAGCGGTTCGTTATATTTTGGTCAATCATTTTTCATTGTATGTTAATTAATATTAAAGTTTTAAAATAGTATTCTAGTTCTTACCAGAGCAACTGAGTTTTTAGCATTTGAAAACAGTTCTGTTACCTTGGAGGTTTTTACCCATTTCTATCTTAGCTAGGTTTATATTTACTAGTTTGACTTGTTGGAGACTAAAGACATAACCCAAGTTGTCCTAATTCAAGTAAGCTGCTGAAATTGCCACCAAATTAGTGACTACAAATTTTCATTGATTTCAGCTCTTTTGGCTATCTTACCAGATGATTAGTTAATTAAGTTTGAAGGTCATTATGATGGAATCAGACATTTGTTTTAGTGAGGATGAAAAATTGCTAACGTCATCAAGTATTGATGGCATTTGGGATGTTATTTTAGCAAGACAGGTTTATGTGATCTATGTTGATGTATTTGTAACTGCTTTATCTTTGTCATCGAACATTGATGTTTTGGCAACTACCCATCTTGATCAAAATGGAGTTTGTCCGTGGGAAGTAAAATAATTTATTTAATTGTTATATTGCATTGATTTGCTGATGTACTTGTTATGTTGCTGCTGCTTTTACCATATGTTGAAGTAGAAAAAAAAAACAATTGCTTGAAATGAGAATAGAGATTAAAGAGGACCATGAAAAGAAATAGGCCGAGTTAGAAACTATGTGAAAAGATATTAACCAACAAGAACTCTTTGAAGCTATGACGTGGAAGGTTATGAGACAAGTACGAGTTGAAGATCGAGATGAGTTGAGTGTTTTCATTTCTCTTTATTATTGTAATGTCACTTGGTGTTAATTGTATTGTTATTTAAGTTTTTACGAGTATCTAAAAGTACATAATTTGACTATTAATGATATGTATGTTATTATTGTTCTGGCGTTGTGATTGAGTGAATATTAATTAATAGCAATTAAATTTATGTTGCATATATTTTAATGGTTGCACTAAGTTTAAAAAAAGGTCTAGAAAAACTTACATTTGAGTGTATAAAAGGATGCATTTGTTTAGCTAAATTAATTTAAAAAGTTGCATTTAAGTATTTAAAAAGTCGCATTTCAAAGTAAAAAAGTTCCATTAAAATACAAAAAGGTTGCAAATTAAAAAGGTTGCATTTGAATAGTAAATGCAACCCTTCAAATTTTTTTTTTTTTGCATTAGGTCTTGAAAAGGTTGCATTAGTTCTAATGCAACTACCGATAAAAGGTTGCATTAGGCCTAATGCAACATTTTACTTGGGTTGCATTGCCGATTTAAATTCCTCAATAGTGATGTTTAGATCAACAAACTTCTCCTAATTTACATCCCTTGTGAAAGAAATAAAAGCAGCTGCATGTAGACACATAATACCTTTAACTTGCCAAACCAGCCAGGTGTCATATTCGCTCATCAAGTAGGACCTCCCAACGTTTTTCATCGCGTTTCACTTCAGCTCGATTTTAACTGCTTCTACAAACTTCGTACTTGCCCAAATTCTACATACAACAAATTTTAATGTAAAATCTAATGGAGTAATAAAAAACATTACACTAACCTTCACGATTCGATTAAGATAACTCTTAGTTTTAGGTCTTAATGTACTTTTCATTCCTTTAGAATACGCCTTTTTTGTTAAATCGCACCATAATATTCTC